>PVJH01003058.1:0-151411 GCA_004026705.1 Nesogale talazaci | reverse complement strand
CTATTTTTTAATGATTCTATTTTTATAATATTCAAAGTTTGACAAAGTAAGTAATACATTAAGTACATACACATGAATGGTTAAACGATGTGCAAGGGTGGAAACTCAGGGTAAAGATTAACACAAGAGTCAGGCTAGTGTTTACTTATGGTGAGAGAGGAGATCTAATCTAATCAGATTAAAAGACTCTTGTTCTTGGGATGCTTGCCACGAAGAACGGATACCGAAACCACTCTTCTGAACGTCCTTGTTTTTGGCATTTTCTTTGGCCGTAAATCTCAATGACCTTTAATTTCCTCAATGCAATCTTGCAGGTCATTTTGCCCTTGAGTCTGACAGCTCTCCCACACATGGTGATTCTCTCCCACCATCCCGGAGTCCTGGTGGCAAAAATGACTTGCACTCCCCTGAGCCTGGTGCTCCAGATCCCCCCAGTAGCACCACAGAAGCAACGCCTGGAGATCTGCTTCCCTAAAGATGACTGCCAGGAAAACCCTGCAGGGGCGTGTCATTTTTGTACCACAGAGGGTGGCCACAAGTTGTTGGCACTTTACTACACCCCTGTCTTCTCGCCTCTGTCCCCAAACCAGACATCTAAACTTCCTGCCATCAAGTCCACTCTGCATCATGGCGACCTTGTAGGACAAGGTCCTTGTAGAACTGCCCCTGTGGGTTCCAAGATGGCCCATCTCTATGGGGGCAGAAAGCCTCGTATCTCCCCTGAGGGGCAGCTAGTGGTTTTGAATTGCTGACCTTGTGGTGAGCTGCCCGATGTGTAACCCATTATGATAGGATTTCACACAAGAAATTGTTACACAACCAGGGTCATGCAGGCATACAAAATACATATATAAATCAAACAGTTACTGATCATAAATCATAAAGACTTTTATTTTACAAAAAAAAAAGACTCTTGTTCTTCTCTGACCCTGTTTTGAGTGTTTTCTTCTATGCAAAAAGGGTCCTCTCCTCACCAATGATGTGCCTGGAAAAAGAGTATCGTCTTTACTCACCCTGTATACAGCAGCTTCAATGTAATAGAATTAATTCTGACCTATAGCTACCCTATGCAGTGTCTAAATCTTCACAAGAGCAGAATGCCTCCCTCTTGTCCCTTGGAGCAGCTGATGGATTTGAGTCACACACGTCATGGTTAGCAGTCCAACAATTTACCTGTGAGGGCCTCCAGTCTATGTGTGAGTATGCTATGCTTGTAGGAATATGTATACCTTTCCATTACAGTGACCAGAAAGCAAAATTTATTGTTCATCTAAGAGAATTTCCTGCTTTTGAAGTTAGATAAATATAGAATGAGTTATTAGGTGAAGATTATAGATTATAGATTATAGCTATTTCTACAAGTTTTGGTTAGTTGGCTTTATAAGGATCTATCAAATTCCTTAGCCAGACTTTTATGAATAAATCAGAGGTATCTCAATGGCACCTCTTTCTCTCTCTCTCTCTCTCTCTCTCTCTCTCTCTCTCTCTCTCTCTCTCTCACACACACACACACACACACACACACACACCTACGCACCTTTCCATAGGCCTGATCCGGTTTGTGTTTTCTACTGGAAGAATAAGATGGCTTGTATAGACCACAGAAGAGAGCACTGGAAACGCAGGAACGCTTTGGGAAGGCTCTGCTCCTTTGCCTCGGGCAATGTCAGCAAACCTTCTTTTACTAGAGCCTCACACAGTCTCACACAAACCTTACTGAAGCCTACTGCTGTTTGCTTTAGTACAGAGGGCTTGCTCACAGGCTGCTGGGACAGCAATTCTTTGTCCTTTAAACCTGAAAAGTTCACGGTCTCACAAATCATACAGCTTGACTCCCAGCTATCTGCAGTTTACCGTCTACCACACAAAATTTGCTGTAAGAGGGAAAATGTCCCCTCTTAAATAAAAGCTTGTGGGGAAGCCACTTAGAAATATTTTCTTACCCTTGCTCATTCAGATATCTTCAGATGTAATCATGTGGATAGCTTGAATTTTTATGAAGACCATGGCTTATTTCCAGTGCCATGGGCACTCTTGAGTGATCTCTGCTCAGTTTCTATATTAAGATAACTCCTTGGGGACTCATGGTCTTCTTTCCCTTGCATGAAACCTTAATTCTCCATGAGGACACTTATTCAGAAACATCTTCTACAAAGTACTTTTGATTAACTAATAGAATCCATCTGAAATTTGTTGATTTCTATTAATAATCAATTACTTAATACTAACTTACCAAGATGAGTTTACTCCTCTACTTCCTCTTTATTCTTTCTAAGACAGGATGTCTATTCTCATGACTTGAGTTAGCACTTCCACAAAAATATGTGTGTGCGTATTATACAGCCAGAGTGGTCAAAACAGCATGGCATTGGTATAATGAAAGATATTCAGACCAATGGAAAAGAAATGAAACCCCAGAAATAAGATCATCAGCATACAGACAACTGATCTTTGATAAAGAACCTCAAAATACCAAATGGAACGCAGATGTCTTCTTCAACAAGTGCTGAAAAAAAATGGCTATCTACCTGCAGAAAAATGAAGAAAGACCCTTACCTCACTCCATGAACAAGAATAAATTCAAGGTAGATCACAAATCTAGAAGTAAACCCCCAAATTATTAAGGCCACAAATGAGAGAATTGGAACCAACCTGAGAACTTTGACACAGGGCTATCAGAAATAGGGAAGGGCACAAACACAGAGGAGGCAGAAATTGATAAGTGGTATATACTGAGGATAAAACACCTGTGTACATCAGAATAATTCACCAAGAAATTAGTAAGAAAGCCTACAGATTGGAAAAACATTTTAAGCAATGACATATCAGACAAAGGCTTTACTACTAAAACCTACAATACCTTGATAGCTTCCAAAAAGAACAAAACTATCTGCCCACTGAGGAGTTGGGCAAAGGATCTGAACAGCAATTCAGAAATCTAAATGGCCAACAAACATAGGAGAAAATGTTCCAGATCATTAGCCATAAGAGGAATTCAAAATAAAACCACCTGAAACAATACCTAACACCCTCAAGGACAGCCCAATTCAAAAAATCAGAAAGCAACAAGTGCTGGGGGACAGGAATTCTCATCTGCTGCTGGTGTACACGTAGGTATGTACAGTCACTATGGAAATTGATTTGGCAATAGCTAGAAGAGATGAAAATGGTGATACCATATGACCCTGCAATTCTCCTACTGGGCATATACCCAGAAGAGGCAAGAAACAAACCATGGTCAGACATCTTTGCTCCAATGTTTATCGCAGCACAGTTCATAATTGCAAGGAGGTGGACACAAATTTCCATTAACTGATGAACAGGTTAAAAAACTGTGGTACATACATACAATGGAGTATTCCATATCACTGAAAAGCAGTGATTAAAGCACGAAGCACATGACAGCATAAACAGAATTGCAGGAAATTATGCTAAGTCAAGTAAGCCAAGCTCAAAATGATATGTGCAACATGAGTCCACTGGGGTAAGCTTAAAAAATGCAAAAGGGTCATAGGGAAAAGCCACTTTTTACAGAAATTTCTGAGGGAGAAGCCCTGGTAGTAAAACAGGGGCCAGACCAAAATCAAGGCTACATTTGGTAGCCAACTGAGGGGGGTGGAGGTGCTGATATGTAGAGGGAGAATGGGGTACCAACTCACCCAAGGGATGCGTATTGTTTATATCTTCACAGAGAAAGGGGGACCAAACTTAAACCCAGTGTTTCAGGGTGTGAATGCAGCTTGACAGCATAGAACAGGGGGCGAGTGGAGGGGTTTGAGGGCCCAACACCAATCCCAACTACATGGACAGACACCTCTCCTGCCAGGGGAGTTTCTTTGGAGGACAGCACTGAGGCTGCAGCTCAGGGAGAGAGGCATGTCTGATGACAGCACACAAGAACAAATGAAGGGGGAGGAAGAAAGAGTACAGTGCATGCTGTCCCATTGATCCTTGAGGACGATATCCCCACTCAGAAGAGCCGATGCACATAGAGGACCATATGGACCCACTGTGAAACATGACATCCCTTGATGCCCAAAACCCTGTGGAGACAATAATGGAGAAATAGGGTCAGTATTGTACCCTGTCTGGTCCCACCACAACAAGGCAAAACACTTAAGGGCATGCAGCAGAGCAGCAGGGGGAGCAGAGCATGAAGTTCCTGAGGGAGTGCTAGGGATATGCTTTGGGGCCAGGATGTGGCACCCTTTCAGGCTAAACCAAGGGACCCTCCTGGAGGACAATAAATAGATGTTGAACTATTTACAGGTTTTTATTGTATTATTGTTTTACTTATTTATATATTTTTATGGAAATTGGGTTTTTTTTTGTTATTGCCATCATTTTGTTTTCTTGTCTTATGGGGTTTTGTGTATTTTATTATCTCTGCAGTCTATCTAGATAAGATAGGCTGGATGAACAGTTTGGAGGAGAAAGCTATGGGACTGATGTTTCTGGGGAGGACATGGGAGGTGGGGAGGTTAGAGAAAGTAGGTGGTGTTGACCAACCCAGGTATAAGGGAACAACAAGTGATCCACAATCAGTGAAAATGTAAGTATGAGAGGCCTGAGAGGAATTGATCAAGAGTAATGTAACAGAGAGAAATTACTGAAACCCAAATGAAGGCTGAGCATGATAGTGGGACAAGAGGAAAGTAAAAGGAAATAGAGGAAAGGACTGGGAGGTAAAGGGCATTTATAGAGGTTTAAGTATAGACATGTACATAGGTAAATATATTTATATATGATGAGGAGGAAATATATCTATGTGCATATATTTATAGTGTTAGTATTAAGGCAGCAGATGGACATTGGTCCTCCACTCAAGTGCTTCCTCAATGTTAGAACACTTTGTTCTATTACGTTGGCATTCCATGATGCTTACCTTCCCAACATGATTGCTGAAGACAAATGTATGCAAAAGCAAAAGTGGTGAAGAAAGCTGAATGTGCCCGACTATCAAAAGATATAGCATCTGGGGTCTTAGAGGCTTGAAAGTAAACAGTTCATCTAGTTCAGAAGCAACAAAGCCCACTTTGAAGAAGCACACCAGCCTGTATACCCACGAGGTGTCAATGGATCAGCTATCAGGCATCAAAGAACTAAAAATTATATCAAAATAAGTGAGGGGGATTTGGGACCCAAAGTCCATCAGTAGGTGAGGTAACATCCCCTTACAGAAGTGTCATGGGAAGGAGATGAGCCAGTCAAAGTACAGTGAGTGTAGCAACAGTGAAACATGCAACTTTCCTCTACTTCTTAAATGCTTTCTTCCCCACCTCCCCACTATCATGATCCCAATTCTACCTTACAAATATAGCTACACCAAAGGATGTACACTGGAACAGCTAGAAACTGGAAACTTGGGGGATCCAGGACAGATGATCTCTGAAGGACCAGTGGTGAGATTGGTGATACCAGGAGGGTGGAGGGAAGGTGGAGTAGAAAGAAGGAACCAATTACAAGGATCTACATATATCCTCCTCCCTGGGATACAGACAGCAGGGAAGTGGGTGAAGGAAGACACCAGAAAGTATGTGATATGACAAAATAGTAATAATTTATAAATTATCAAGGGTTCATGAGGGAGGGGGAGAGTCAGGAGGGAGGGAAAATATGAGGAGCTCATACCAAGGGCTTAAGTAGAAAGAAAATCTTTTCAGAATAATGATGGCAACAAATATACATATGTAGTTTGCATACAATGGATGTATGTATTAATTGTGATGAGTTGTTTGAGCCCCCAATAAAATGGTCAAAAAATATGTGTGTGCCCTTTCTCTTCTTGCCTGGAATTCTTCCTCCTAAACTTGCTTTTCATCTTGAACTCTCATGTGATTTGTTCGAGCTTACCAGGTTTATCTTCGACGATACGCCATCATCCAAAACAAATCCACAAATCATATTTCATCATCTCTCCCCATTGCTGTTGGTGGTGGCTGCCATTGAATCCATTTTGACTCCTTAGCAACTCCACATGACCAAGTACAACGACCCTGTAGGGAACGTTTTCTGGGCTGGAATCTTTAGACAAGCCACGTGCCAAGTGTTTCCCCAGGGTGGTTTAGAACCATCACCTTTGCAGGTTTCACAGCCACCTGCTTGACCATGTGTGCCATCGGGACTCAATCCCAAAGCCACTTCATGTTGGTTCTCCCTCTACTTCTATCCCTCAAAGTTGCACCATAATTTTTCATATAACTGTGACTATTCTAAGTGACATCATTAAACCTTGTCAGTTCTTTCCACAGAATTGTCTCTCTCGTGTATTTCTTCTTCCTTCATCCCACTAACATGTCTGGAGCTTGAGTTTACTCTATCTCTTTTTGGATGATTCTTATAGCTTTCCCTGCTGGATGCCAAATCCCCACTTTTTCTGGGCTCCGAGCCAATGTAGTCAAACATAGAAGAAGCAGGTGGTGCTGTCAGTTTAGGCAGGCGGGCAGGTTCAGAGGCCTGGCATTCAAAGACTCAGACAGCAAGAGCAGCACTAGTGAGCAGACTTGCATTATCATATTATAATATCAGGCCGCTTTCTCTCTTCTCTAGTTTAGACTGTCTGATGGATACAGCCATTCCTAGGGGAGAATTATAGTACTAATAATGTTAGATTTTTCAAAGGTCTTCCTATTTCTAGTTGAGAAAGGAGCACAGGCGCAAGAATTCTGTATTATTCTTACTTTATTATCTTCTCCATTATGGTAAAAATTTCCACCATTTACTCATGTCTCTGGGTAATAGAACTCATCAAAAATGCCCAGATCTGCGTCTTCAACTGCCCAAGATGTAGCATTACCAAATCAAGTCAATCTTCACTGTGACCCACCTGATGCTCTGATTTCTGTTTGTGCATCCGTATCTCCAGCTTCCAAAAGGTTATTTACACTTCACTGCTGAATTCTAGAAGTACTTTTATCATGAAATTGTTTTTGTGTTCAAAAACTCAAAGTAAGCTTCACCCTTGTACGCCTCATTCTATTAGTCTACATCACCAACATACTGTATTGTCATCCAGTCAGGCCTGCTGTGGACAATTACTGAAGATATTTCACATGATCTTGAGTTTATATAATCAAAGAAACAATATTTATCCTCACATAGCTATAATAACTTACAGAAAAAAAGATAAGAAAAAAATAATAAGCCAACTCTACTTGTAGACCCATAGAGTATGTAATAGGTAAAAAATTAGAGCTGAGTATTAAAAAATGAGGATCATTTTTCCAGGTGCACCAGAAGAATAAAGTGCACTCTTTAAAAAGTGAACTTTATATTTCAATGTGCATTACCTAGATATCTTTGTATCTTTGATTCTTAATCTTCCATATGTAACAGTGAACAAGAAAGGCCAGTGCAGGGTACTACACTCTGAGTTTTTTCAATATATAATGGAGCAAATTAGATGACTTGCCAGAGTAAATGACTGCAGAGAGAGAAGAAGGTGGAGCTGCTTTATGCTGAACTGATTAATAATAACCTGGTTAATGAAAAGACTCCGAGTATAAAGAGACTGAGCCTAGGGAAGCCTGCTGGCCATCTTCAAATAGCAAGAAGGCATTACGGAAAGATGGTAGCAAGAAGCAGGATGTTTATAGAATTGCTATGATAATTTCCTCTGAAATGAGATTTTACTTCACTTGGCATCCAAAAACTGTATTCGTTTTCCTAGGATAATTGCAAACTTCACAACAACCAAACTCTCCAGTCACATGGAAAAACTATTGAATTTGAGCAGGTGACTGGGCCTACAGCCTACACAGGATGTTTTCTAGGAGAGAAAGAGCCATGCACGCTGGGGCTAGCGTGCCCAGGACTAGGATGTAGATGCCTGAGTTTGGGAAGGCAACGCTTCCAGTGTAACTCCCTGCACCCTCACACCAACTATGATAAGGTTACTAAACAGTGAAGTGCAGTCCATCAATGAATTTGTGAGAGAAAAGAGAGAAGATGCTGAGTGGCACATTGTTTTGTTGGCTCCAGGCTGAAAATTTGACCACATCCTTGGATGCAGAATTATGTAGGCATCAAAAAGCATTCAAAATCAGTTACAAGCTACTTTCTAAAATTGTTGTGAAAAATACAAACTATTATAGTTTGGAAGATCTAATATCAATCTCTGGAGCAAAAGTGCAGGTCTGCCTCCAGCCTTGTAAGATCTGGAACAAAGGCAGGTGTGCTTACTGCTCACTATAAAAGATTTCAGCATCTTAAAATCCACTATTCCTCTCCAGTAATGCAAACACTGGCTTTTCAGGTGTCCTCTTTCTTTTTCCCCATGGTCCTGTGGGAATTGGCATTGGTATACTTATAGAAATACTGGTAATCTGTCTACAGTCATTATTGTGATTGATAAACATCCTTCATCTCTAAATGTGGACTCTTGTGCCTTTTGCAAGCATCCTTGACACGAGGGTAGGCAGACTGGTGGTTGTCAGGAACTGATCATGAGAGAAGGGATTACTCCAAAGGGATAAAAGGCACTTTTATGCCAACATAAATGGTTAATTGACTGTCAAAACTAACAAATAAATCGTACACTTAAAATTTCTGAATTTTATTGTATATAATCACTCTTTGAAAGATGATTTAAAAGGAATAAAAATAACAAGACTATCAATCAGAAAAAGAAAGTCATAAGTCAAATAAACAGTCTGACATTTTAAAAAATGCTTGACTACTTTTGTTTTGACTGACAAGCTTTTTTGATTGATGTCTGGTTTTTGGACTGATTTGACTGTTCATTAGTCAAACTATTCAAACAGGTTTGTGTATGTAGACACGACCTTCAAAGAGAATGATCTTTCTTAATGCATGCCTGGGGTTTCCAAACTATGAATGAACTTTATGTAAATAAATATTGTAACTTTTTTAAATATGAGAAAGTATAATAATGCTAAAATGGAAATTTAATTTCTACCTCCACTCATACTCAGTCTCATCTAGTTTCTGTGTCTAATAACAATTTTGATAGAATTAAATAATGTTTGGTTGGAAACTAAGCTATCATTGCACATGCTAAAAATATTTTAATTTTCAAATATCAAAATACTAGTTACATCTGAAAATTTTTACCTGAAATTTTCAAAAAAATATTTCATTCATTAAATTCACTTCCTTTTAAATTTGACTTCAAATTTGAAAACTAACACACCTTCATTGTTTCAAAGAGTCCAGATATGAGGTCATGGGGTTTGTCTTATAGTAGAAGGGTGAGAGGTCTCTGTGAGGGGCTTCCAGAAGTTCCTGGGAAAATGGAATTGAAAGATAAGAGAATTTGTTCACAAAGTTTGGAAGCTGACATGTCTATATCACAGACAGAGTTCACGGTGCTTGCTGACGACTTGGTTGCAGACTGTGAATTACGGGCATGGGGAATGGTGGGTGCTTCCACTTTCTGAGTTGGCAAACAAACGGCAGCAGACTGTTGAGTAACCAATCTGACTGACAGTCTGACTTATATACTTTCAGTTTGAGGTACCGCTTACATCGAAGGGGGAAGGTCCTTCCTCTAGATGGAATCGGAAGCTGTACATCTTCACCGGAATAGACGGGCCCATTGTTCTTCTGCACACCGCCTGGCAGATTTGAGACGATGACCTTGTAGTGCCTCTCCAGTTCCTACTCAAGAGCACCCCAAGGGCTCTTGGGGAGAGAGCGAGCACGAGGCTAATGGAAACTCCAAGCTGCTATGTAGGGAGATGTGGAAAGCAAAGATACAAATCTTAAAGTGCTCCGTTTAACAGAGATGAACATAGTTTACGGTGTTGGCTTGAATAAGAATACTTAGGGAATGAGTGTACGTAGGGAACAAGTGCAGATGGAAGAGAACAGTGTGCCCTAGGTCAATGCAGTCTTCAGTCATCAGTAACCAAAGAGACCGAGAAAGAAGAACAGCAAATACACCAAGAAAGCAGAGGAGGGTGGAGCCCTAGAAGACCACTGGGGCAGGTAGAATTCAAGAAGGAAGTAAATAGCTTTGCTGAATAGGAAGTGGTTAGATAAGATACTCATAGTGACAAAATCACTGTCTTTGAGAGGAACAGTTTCATTGTAGTAGTCAGAATGAAACCCAACGTGAATTGGCTTAGTGCTGTAAATAATTTTTTTTCATTGAGTTTCTCAAATATAAAACCTAAGTAGTATTATGCAGACAGAATATTTCTTGGAATCAAGACTGGCATGGCTTTCTCTCACTCGTTTTGGACAGGTGATCAGCAGAGACCAGTCCCCTCCTCCCCAATACCTCACCTGCCCGAAAGCCATCATGCTTGGTAAAACAGAAGGGCACTGAACAAGAGGAAGCCTCTGGAGAAGGTAGATTAGCACAGTGGCTACAAGAATGGGCTCAAGCAAAGCACTGCAGGTGAGGATGGGGCGTAATGATGAGGAAAGGCGGCCTCTTTCTGTGTGTAACACTGCCTTGACTTAGAAGCAACTTGCCAGCACCTAGCCCTGGCGGCAGCGTGGTTATGCATTTGGCGTGCAACTTGCCAAGTCAGCAGTTTGAAAACACCAGCCACTCCCGGGGAGAGGGATGGTCTTTCAACTCCTGTGAAGAGGTAGGGTCTTGGAAACTCACAAGGACAGTTCTGTTCTGTCCCATGGGGTTACTCTAAGTTAGTATCAACTTGATCACAGTGAGTTTGATTTGTGAACGCCACTACCGTATTGATAAAGTAGATATTTTTATCCATCTGAATACATGCTCTCTGAGCTCAGTGCCTTGTCTAATTTTAGCATGTGTTTTAAATGATTTCAGAAGTGTTACCATTAAACTATAACTGCCATTCATCGAAAGAGATAAACTTATAATATTTAATTGATACAAGCCATCTTTTTCCTACAAAAACGAGTACATCTATAAGTGAAGTTAAAAACACAAGAGTGACCATGGGTGGAACACGGTTGATATTTATTACATCCTAGTAAAGAAGTAAAGCAGCATGGAAGCAACATGGCAGAAATATGCCAGCTCTGCAGGCAGACAGGTGGGGGCGATTAGCTTGGATTTGTCATTAACTCACTGTTTACCCTCATCCTCCATTTCCTTCTCAGTACAATTGCTAATACTCACCATGTGGATTTTTTCTGCACTTCATGTGCCGGAAAGGCAGAAATACCTGGCACCAAGTAATGAATAAGCTATGACTATTTTGTTATAATTAACTCCTTTTTCATATAGAACCCATCTGGCCCAACCCTGTTCATGGACATTGTGCATAAAAACTACTGAGTAAGAAGGAAACCTCAGTTAAGAGGAAGTACGAAAAAAGGTTGATGACTTGCTGTATTTGCAGTGCCCATGGTGAAAGATGAGCCGAAGTCATGGGTGATGTGAAACAAAGAACATCTAGTTAGAAATGGCTAGAACGTATATATCTGAACTTATTTAAATGTTTCACTGAATTTCCAGCATCTATAAGAGTTTAAATGTCGGCCACAATCATGAAGCTACCTTCCTGTGGGATTAAATCCAGTTTCTTAGTAAGTATTTCTAATTTTCAAAGTGTAAGACAACCGATCATAAACCCTTTAGAGATGACAGACCTTAGAACAGTGCCAGTTTTAATAGGGGTCAACCAATCTTTACTTGTGCAGAAGTTTATGACATGAATCTATAAACAGATAAATATAGATATGACTCATATGGTCTTTACATATTCGTATACGTATCGTACATCTGAAGAAGTAAATAACATTAACTGGTGGTATAGTGGATTACACACTGAGTCACTACCCATAAAAACCAGCCCTCCAAACCCACCTGCTGCCCCTCAGGAGAAAGAAGAGGCATTCTGGTCCCTTCCAGCTTTACAGCCTCTGAAAATCTGCAGAGGTAGGTCTACTCTGTCCTATGGGATCCTGATGAGGAGAAATTATTTTTACACTGGAACCCGTCTTTGAAGCCACTGCGTCAATCCATTTCATTAAGAGTCTTCCTCATTCTGAGTGACAGTCTACTTCATCAGCATGCTGTCTTTTGCTAAGGACTGGTCTCTCCAGATAACATGTCTAAATGGCAGGAGATGAGCCAAGTGTTGCCATCCTAGGTTCTTAGGACCATTCTAGCTATACTTCCTCCGAGGTACATGGGTTTGCTCTCTGGGCAGTCGATGGCACTGTCAACAGTGTCCTCCAGCACCCTCATTTGTAAGCATCCCTTTTTCTTTGCTCCTCCTCAGTCAACGTCCAACTTCCAGAGGCAGATAAGGCAACAGAACCCCATGGCTGGGGGCAGGCACATCTAGCCCTCAAAGCAATGTCTATTTTTTTTAACAGTTCATTGAATGAAGGCTAACTGATAGAAGGTAGGCCTACTAAAACTGAGGGACATTTGCTGAGGCTAGCAGGGTACATATGTGGGAAATCATTTGGAAAATAGTAGAACAATACTCATTAAGATCCACTTAGAGGGCTGAGCCCCAGTGGCGTAGTGGTTGTGCGCGGGACTGCGACCCACTGGGACGGAGGTTCAATTCCAGCAGTGGGGCTGGGCCTCCTACTCCCACCACCGGAGAGCAGTGACGCCACCCAAAAAAACAAAAAAAAAAGACAAAACAAACAAAGAGCCACTTAGAGAAAATGATCAGATGCTAAGACATCATAATTTTACTGCTATAACAAGCCAACCCACTGCTCTCTTGCAGTGACCTATAAAAAATGTTCATTTTTGTCCCCTCTTATGCGCTTTACCGTTCCTCCCATCTCTAGATGCTCCGTATGTGGTAAACATCTGGAACAGGGAGCAGTAAACTTTTGAGAAGGAAAAGCCAATCCTGTTCCTCTAAAAATTACTTGAGAGCCACAAGTATACATTTTATAAACAAATGATACCACCCCCATCTAAATACTGTCCTTTGAAAATTTTGAATCTTATTTCAGATCCACATGTGAAGGACCAAAAGAGTCATATAGGACTCCAGCTGCAATTTGCTGGCCTCCCATCTCGAATAAAGAACAAGATGAAAACATTTCTCCAGGTCTGGCTATTCTCCTAACTGAAGTGTCAAACCAGAGAACACCATTGACCTTAGGCTTCTGCTCAGGACAAGCACCCTGAAACAAGTCATGGAAATGATGCCGATAACAAGGCAAGAAACTTCAATTAGGCAAGAAGGTCCCTGAAATCCTATGGTAATGGGTGTGGCTATATATATATATATATATATATATATATATATATATATTTGGAAATCAAAATACATTCTTCTATGTACTCCTGCTATTCGCCCCCCTCATCCCCACCTAGAGATTTGGGTACTTTATGAACAACTCAAACACCAGAGAAAGTACTCACAAGAGTTTTTGTTATAAATTAAGTACATAAGCAGCATTTCTTTTTTTTGGGGGGGGGGGGCATCACTGTCCTCTGGTGGTCGTGGGAGCTACCCAACCTTGCTGCTGCTAGATTTGAGCCGCCAAGCCTGTGGACCGCAGTCGCGCACTCAACCACTATGCCACCGGGGCTCAGCCCGATAAATAGCATTTCTAATCATTCAAGAATGTGGCAACAGTTATGAAAAATTCAATTCAATAACAAGATGTAGCATTGTTTAGCCATTACACATGGTAACATAGCTAGAATTCAAATGATTAGAAAGTCATTATAAAAAAAGAAAATATTTAATTCAGTTAGAATATAATATACAATATATTCTGCCTAAAAACAGATAAAACATTTCAGCCAGGGGCTGAGCCCTGGTGGCGTAGTGGTTGTGCATGGAACTGCAGCCCACTGGGTTGGAGGTTCAAATCCAGCAGCAAGGCCGAGCCTTCTACTCCCACCACCAGAGGGCAGTGATGCCCCCTCCCCAAAAAACATTTCAGCCAGAATCTGTGAGGTGATGTTGCTGTACTTTATTTTTTATTCCAAAATTACTGATAGAGTGATAATTTTTCACTAAATATAAATGCACACTTGTATGCTTAGCAAGTCGATTCCAACTCATATCTTATCGACAGGGTACAGGGTAGATTTTCCCCTGTGGGTTTCTAAGAATGTAGCTCTTTTTTAAAATTTATTTTTGGGGGGAGTTGCTACAAATATCCTATCATTCCATAATTCAAACACATCATGCCATATTGTACAAGTGCTACCACAATCAGTTTCAAAACATTTTTTTCCTTCCTGGACTTCTTGATATTGGCTCCCTTTTCCGTGCCTCCATTCCCAGCACCTGCACCACCACCACCACTGTATCCCCAGGAGCCCCTATTCTACTTGCTGTCCCTATGGTTCATCAGTCCTGTGTTTGATATACTGAAAAACAGAAAAAACGTCTAACACAATTCAAGAGGGTGACCCCAATGGCATAACACATCCTAGATGATCAAAGGAAAAGCAAAAAAAAAAAAATAAATGTTGAAACCCAGGTCAGGCCTGCCCTGCATCAGGAATCCAGACAAGGTTTGAGCCATTCACCTCAGGAGTATACTTTGGATCTTCTACAGTCTTCTCTATAATGCATTCTCTTTATTAACTACTTTTCTCCAATTCATCTGTCATGGAGAGAGGGAAATCAGCAGAAACTTATTTCCAATGTAGTTCCCACAGATGTACCTTGGGCTCCTACTGTCATCTATCGTCTTCTGTAAACCAGACTCTCACGAGGTAGGCTCTGAAGTTATTCCCTCCTTGCACTTTGGACTTTGTCATTGACAAGCCTTCAGTGACTGCTGTTGGTGTGCTGCTTCCACGTGGACTTGTCTGTGTCTTTAAGGATTGTCTCCAAACAAGCAGTTGTCTAAGTGATATCCCGTCCACTATTTTATCTGCTAGCCAGACTCATCCAATTTCCAATTTCTTCACCGCGTTCAGCTACAGCATCCATATTTTCTGTGTTCCCCTCCTGGGTGCAAGTATCGAGCAGGGCCATGATTTAAGAACTAACTGTTCTGAGGTTGGAGCTAGGATTTAGTGTGAGCCCAAACTCCATTCCTGAATATATGTAGTTGTTGTTTTCATATGCCATTGACTCCCTTTCAAAAACCCCTTGCTAATTTACGGTAGAAATTCTTATTGATCACCCCACATGGGGCATAATAATATTCCATTAATATTGTCTTTGACTAGTCCCTGTTGAGAGAGGACTATTGGGCCAACATAGGCTAACTCCATATCACAGTACCTGAATTATTCACTTGAATAGAATCAATCCTTTTATGGCCGGATGCTATTTTCCCAAACAGTGGGGGTTAAATTTCAGGGAGATTGTACAACAATAATCACTGAGAATGTGAAAGACTGTAATTTTGTAAGGGAGTAGAAAGTCTCATCTTTCTAATATAAATCAAATATTTTATTTTAGCCCTATCTTTTCAGAAACCAAACCTCTGAGACACGCCGAAGTCGTTCTAGGTGGCAGCGCTACTCTGTCACCTCGAATCATGATTAATTAGAATCTGTTGGACATCAAATAACAACAACCAACGTAGTAGACGCGGAATGCATTCAAACAAAAATACTAAAATTTAGGCAGTGGCAACACTTCTATGCAAAAAAGTTGAAAAGAATACCATTTAACTTCAAATTGGACATTATAAAATAGCAAGTTTTAAATTAATAAAAAGGGGATTTAACCCAACACATGCAGCATTTCTTTTTGAAGCCCATAGTCACGTCATGAAGTCCTACCCAATGGTTACTGTGAACTGATCAGTGCTGGCAAACAAAAGACAGCTTATTCAGATTGTTCTATGCATAGATGCTCTTGTTATTATTGAAATAAGTCTCTGCATACCCATTGCCTTTATTCCTTGTGATCCAGATTTGATTAATATGATTACAATAGTGCAAGCTGACCCTGACAAAGTGATAACAGAAAAGGAAACAACCCCGGGTCTTCTAAAAGAATTCTCCCACCCAATCATGAGGAGTCAGGATCATGTTTATGGCAGTGGCTTTGTCTTTGGGCTGGTATTACAACAGTGTTTTTTTATTTTATATTATTATTTTATTTTATTTTTAAAGGAGATTCTATTGAAATCTTCCTTATTAAGATGTACAAGGTAAGTTAAGTAATGAAGTCCAAATGAAAAACAAGACTAATTTCCTTTTACAAAGCACTCAATATTTGAAAGGAAATGTCCAGTGATAATCTCCTGATTCAATATGTTGAAAATGTTTTTTGTACAGATTCAGAATGTATTATAACACATTTATTTTAGCACTTATGTTATAACACTTACTTTCTAATTCTTTGATCACTTTGGAATTCTTATGGCCTTAAGAAGACCTTCCAAATATTTACCAATAGAGGCAGAGGTAGTCAGACTTTTAGAAATTAGGCTATCTTTTACAATTATAATGAACACTCCTCTAAAAGAATTTGGCCAGGCTAACTATTTTAAACCTAATATCACACATTTGTTTTCATCTTACTAATAAAAGAGAATTCTCCTTTACATTGTTCATTTAATGGAATCTTTCAATTGTATCATCATGGGATCTATTAGACAAATAATCTCTCCTGTGGTCTAAATTTTTGCAGAATATAATTCAAAATGCTTGGAATTTTGCCATCAACATGCCATCAACAAAGAGCTCCCAGAAATTAAAATAGGCTTCAGAAGAGGATATGGAACAAGGGTTGTGTCAGATGGATGAATATTGACTGAAAGCACAGAAAAGTGTTGACTCTGTCTTACTGATTACATATGCAAAGGTATTGTGAAGCAGATCATAACAAATTATAGATAACATGACAGAGAGTGAAAAGTCACAAAACTTAATCATTAAAAATCTGTATATACACCATAGGGTCGTGGTGAAACAAAGGGCATTGCATGCTTTTAAATCAGGAAAGATGCACAACAAGGTTAGATCCTTTCACCATACTTATACCTTGTATACCAAGATTAGAATATGGTTTATGGGTGATCTGTAAGAAGCAGATGGCACAACCTTGCTAGATGAAAAAGAAGAGAACTCGAAATACTTATGAATCCAGATGCTCAAAGTGCCAGCCAGGAAAAGTTGGCAGCTTACCTTGAGACAAACTTGAGGAAAAGGAAGGAGAGCTTTCAGGCTGGGATAGTATGGAAGGGATCCAACAAGAACTTCCTTCCTGAGGAGTGAGTTCTGGAAGGTTTCTAAGGGTCTTGAGGAATGTCTTTGAAATTATTGCAGTCACCTCATGGACAGACCCCTTTTTCAGATGACATTCCAGTCATCTGTCATAATAGCATGCCATTGTCAGAAGTTCACCTTTAACAGACCCTAGAAAGTAGTTTAATCTCTAATCCCTAAAGGAAGCTAACCAGAATAATTATGAACACATCAGGGCCTAAATTAGGAGGGTTAAAATGAAAGCACGGGAACTTAAAATGGTGCCTGCTGAGACCCATCAATAGGCAGCATCAGGATAAACAGAAGGAAGATTGACATTGTCAAGGATTTTTACTTGAGTCCATAATTAATGCTTCTGAAAGCAACAATCAAGAAATCAAATGACCTGAAGAACAAAACAAAATCACATTAGAGTCCTGATGGAGTTTTAAGATTAACTATCCTTAATCTTAAAATGTCCTCCCCACCATTATTATGGCTTCAGTTTGACCTCACTACCCTACAAACCTGTGTATCTACATTGGTACAATCAAGATCTCTCCATGCACAACATTCAAGATAGAGACACCCTGCAGAAACAGTATGGAGATGGGGGTGGGCGGGTGAAGGTGACATTGATAGCGTTGATGCCTGCATAAGCCCGCTGCAGGGGAACAAATATCAGAACTGTAGATGGATAAATACATGGATGGCATAACTTATGGCAAATAATATATATTAAGGGCTCAGGGAAGGTGAAGTAGAGGAAGGAGGGGATAAAAGGGAGCTAATATCAAGGAGTTCAAGAAAACAGAAAGTGTATTGAAAATGATGGCAATGATTGTACAGTTATGATTGATCTAGTGAAACTATGGATTGTAATAATATCTGTAAGAACTCCACATAAAGTGCTATTTAAAAAACCCCAAACAACCCAATGACATAGTCACCTATAAGACAGAGTAGAACTTGACCATAATCTTTATGAGAGTCAACTACCTCATCTTTCTCAAGAGGGGCTGGTGGGTTTGAACTGCAGACCTTGTCCTCGGCAGCTCAACGCGTACTTGTCTGCACAAGCAGGACTCTGTAAGTGACATATAGCACTGGAAATATTTGTTAGAAAGAAATATGGGATATCCAGGACAGATGATCCCTTTAGGACCAGTAATGAGCATGGCAATATCAGGAGGGTGGAATAGAAAGGGGGAACCAATTACAAGGATCTACATATAACCTCCTCCCTGAGGTACAGACAATAGGGAAGAGGGTGAAGAGAGACATTGAACAGTGTAAGATATAATAAAATAATAATAATTTATAAATTATCAAGGATTCATGAGAGAGATGGGAGTGGGGGGAGGGGGGAAATATAAGGCAGTAATACCAAAGGCTTAAGTAGAAAAAAAAACCTTTTGAGAATGATAATGGTAACAAATGTACAAATGTGCTTTGCATACAATAGATGCATGCATTGTGATATGAATTGTATGAGCCCCCAATAAAATGTTTTTTTAAATAAAGAAAGAAACTCTTTAAAGTGTTCAACGTAAAGATGCTCCCTTGAAGGTTTGGGTTTCACTAATTCAAGTTATGGTATTTTAAATTGCCTTATATGCATGAGAAAAGAGACAATGGAAAAGAAAGGGGGAGAAAAACTGAAGTTGGGGAGCATGCAGAATATCTTATGGAATGCCTGAAGAATCAGCAGATCTGTCTTGGAAAAGTACAGCCAGAAAACTCCTTGAAAGCTAGTAGGGTGAGACTTGGTGCCCTGTACTTTGGACAAGTCATCAGGAGGAATAAGTCCCAAAAGATGGATCTCATAAGAGCTACCGCAAAGGACGGGCAGAAGAAAAGATCCTAAATGATATAATCTGACACGGCGGCTGCAGTCATGGGCTCACAGATAGCCGTTACCGTGGGTTTGGCAAGCGTTGCTGTTCTAATAGTCGCTGTGATTTGGAGCCACTACTATATATGGTTTTTTAGTATCTGATTCAATAAAACTACAAATAAGAAAATTACATTCCCTTTCTGCAAAGAAGATCAGACTTACAGATCTTTAAGAGAAAAAAAATGGCTCTTTTTTCATTTTTATGATAATTAGTTGGCTATTTTTACTCTTCACATTCTTGAATATAATTACTGTACAACATTAAGATTTCTTGGGAATATAAAGTTTCTTCCTTGCATTACCCAGAAGTCTTTTAACAATATAATTCATTCATGTTTTCCTCAGGAATCATATGCAGATAATCCTTTCTCAATTAAGGCCTTTTACCATGTTCATAAAAGAACTGATTTCATTGTTTGATTCAGTTGTAGAAGAAATCCAAATGGCTATTTTTAATTTTATAGGGAAAACATAGATATCATCAGAATTGTGCTCATGTCTTGTCATCCTTTATCATCTATCTATATCATCTATCCTATGGATAACCTTGGGAAGAATGAGAGTCCCCAACTGCTTCATTGTACTGATAAGGAACTTGTATATGGAACAAGATGCACTTCTGAGAACAGAAACAGGGAATACTGTCTGGTTTAAACCAGGAAAAGTGTGTGTCAAGTTGGTGTCCTCTTACCACATGGGTTAGAAAGGGTTCTCTAGAGAAACAAAACCAGGACAACAGTAATTCTTTTTACATATTTATATAGATAGAAGGATATATAAGATAAGAAATAAACCATTAACTAATCTATAAACCAGTACAAATGGCTCGGTGCAACTCACTTGCATGAGAAAGCTAGTACACTGGCAGTCCTTTGAGTCTTGTGGGCCCCCAAGTAGTCCTCAGTAGAACAATTCAGGCTATCTCGTCACTGGCAGCAAACAGCAAAGCAGGTAAACAACAGTCAGCCTGATGACAGAATCCAACAGTCCCCAGTTTAAGAGATATATATTCTAGGAGCTTGGTGAAGCAGGGCTTGAAGAAACCTCAACTCACAGCAACACAGTCCACGGATTAGGTGTCCCACGGGTAGTGTAACTTGGAGATCGAGGCAGAGGACAAACAAGGCAGCGGGCTGGTCTGAAAGTCCAAGCCTAAGAGAGCAAGGGCAGGGATCCCTGAGTCATTTCTATCTCTGCCCTTCAATTGACCTTACATGTGTTCATTGGCCATGTTGTCATAACAAACCTACCTATCTTCTTTGGCTATGTTGGCACAAGTCTACCTATCACACAATATTTGTGCAAATAATCAGCGAGGTTCTCTTATATGAACAAGAGTGTGACCTCAGGATTAGAGGAGTTTAATGACACGCAGATGACACAATTTTGTTTGCTGAAAGTGAGGACTTAAAAACACTTGCTGATGAAGATCAAAGATTGCAGCCTTCAGTAAGGATCACAACTCAATGTAAAGAAGTCCAAAATCCTCACAACTGGGTCAATAGTAAACACCATGATGATGGAGAAAAGGTTGACGTTGTCAAGGATTTTGTCTCACTTTGATCATAATCAATGTTTAAGGAAGCAGCAGTCAAGTGATCAAAGGGTGTGTGTTGTATTCAGTAAATCTGTTGCACAAGATGTATTTTGAGTATGGGAAAGTAAGGCTGTTTCTTTGAGGACTAAGGTGTTTATGACCCAACCTCTGGTAAGTGGAAACATTGTCTCTGATACATATGAAAGTTGGACATGGAATAAGGAAGATGGAAAAAGAGTCCATATATTTCTATTGTGATGCTGGTGATGAATACTGGAAGAATCATGAACTACTCAAAGACAAACCCGTCTGTCTTGGAAGAAGTACACCAGAGTGGTCCTGAGAGGCAAGGAGAGATTAGTCCTCAGAGAAAGACCTTTTGCTCGATAAGGTGGAGGGGCAGTGAAAAAGAGGCAGGCCCTCAACAGAATGAATTGACACGGTGGTGGCAACAATTAGCACAGGCAATAAGAACAAATGTCAGTAGGGGGCAGGACCAGGCAGTATTTCCTTCTGTGGTGCACAGGGTTGCTATGGGTCTGAACAGACTGGAGTGCACATAACAACATCACAATGGGAGGAGGACTTTAATGGGAATTCAGGCAGTGAGACTGAAGAGAATGAAAATTCCATGTGTGATAATGTTCAAGTATACTCATTTTA
Organism: Nesogale talazaci; assembly: GCA_004026705.1. NCBI lineage: Eukaryota > Metazoa > Chordata > Mammalia > Afrosoricida > Tenrecidae > Nesogale > Nesogale talazaci. The sequence continues at coordinate 130,267 of PVJH01003058.1, read as the reverse complement.
CATTTATAAAAACATTCCACTGATGTTTTTCTCTATTTCTTCATAGGAAAAAAATTGTCTTACTATTTTATTTTTGAAAAATAATCAATTTACTAATTGATGTGAATACAAAATCTATATGAGAATAACTATTTGAAAGCTGTCTTATACCTCAAGCTCTGAGTGCTAGGTTTGCAGAATGCTAGTTTACAGTGAGAGCCCTACATCCCTTTTGTGACTCCGCATAGATTCAACCTCCATTGAGTTGCTCCCTACCAGAGATTAACAAGGACAATGCTTGCCCCTCAGACAGAGTGTGTTTGCTGTGACTTCCCTCATTGACCCAGGACCCAGGAAGGGGTGGTCTAGAGCTCAGTGACTTGCCTGGGCCTGTCTTTTTATGGAAATGTAATTCAAATTGAAGTAGGAGCACCCTACAGCCATGAATAATGAAGTCCAACCCAGACAAGACAGTGAGTGGGCCCTAAACCAGTGTTACAAGCTTTTCTTTTATGTAATAGTGCATCTATACCAATCACAGTCTCTTTCCTGCAATGGAGATGACCTGGATCAGTCATGACTTTTTGTAACAGCTTCCTTGTGTTCCATATTCTACTCAAGTATCTGCATGACTGTGGATCCTGACACACCTGCATTCTAAGGGTTTTCTTTAACCAGAGAATTTGTCTTTGTACTGTTTAAGATTTACAAATAGGTCTTTATAAGACACATTCACATTCAGGGCCTCTTTTACATTCCCCAAAATTCACAGAGCCAATTCTACCCTGTCACAGTGTCACTAGGAGTCCGTATTGACTTGATGGCAGTGAGGTTTTATTTCTCCCCCCTAAAACACTACTTACCACAGTAATCTAAATTTTAGTGAAAATTCCCCAAATTATAACATCCAGATTATCCATTGCCTGAGCTTCTTTTTAACTTCCATATAACTATGACTTCTTCTTGAATACTTCAGATACCTTGTCAGGAGAGCCCAGATCCTGAAGAAGGACATCTTTATTGGCTCCGTGAGGAGAGCAGGAAGAAAGAGGAAGGCCGTCAAGGAGATGGATGGTCACCATGATGGCAACAGTGGTCAGACGGAGAAGAGCAATTATGAGGATGGGAAAAAACTGGGCAGGGGTTCCTTCTGTTATGTAGAGTGTCACTATGGGTTGAAACTTGTTGCACCTAACAACAATAACAATAGCCAGAATGCACCTTAAAAAATAGCCAGAATTTTCAACAATTGCCTATAATTCCCAATCAAAATTACTGTCACTCAGACTTTTAGGTCTTTGCCCTGTTTTATAAGCCAGTGGAAGTAAAGCAGGAACTACATGCACAAGAAACAGAAAGGGGCTTGACGATCTGTGCTGACAAGAAGCAGTGAGGGATATCCTAACCAAAATATCAGCTGCTCCCCAACTGAGTGCAGCAGGTCCCTAAGTATGTCTGTCTTCAGGGATTCCATTAAGAAAGGTCCAATTAATTGGTGATTCTTGAGCCTCTCAAATGAAAAATAGACTTGGTTAAAACAGTGAGTCAGATAGCGTGATTCCTACTGATAACTCTTGGACCCAAGTGAATTAAAGCATATGCATGTGTTACTGAGTGTGTTAGTCTGGGTTGACTACAGAAAGAAAGTCATACACACTCATCTAAATATAAGAAAAACCTTTATCTCAAAGAGTAATTGTACATTAAGAAGCCATCCCAGCCCAGTCCAAATCAACTCCATAAGTCCAATATTAGTTCATATGTCAGATACCAATCTATAAATTCCTTTTCAAACTCTTATAATACATGAAATGATGCCAAATACAGGAAGATGACAGACCAGTGAGTGGAAAGTCTTATGGATCCAGTAGCACTCGAAGCATCTCAGTCTTTGTAGGGGTCTTGACGTGGCTCCTCCAGGTCCAGGGCTCTAACTGCATCAGTGTAGTTCTATGTGGTTTGTCAGCAGGAAGATGAAGCAGAGAGTGTGTGTGTCACCTCACCAGGGAGGAAGATAGGAATTCCCAGAATCCTCAGGAGAAGGCCATGCCCACACATGGGCCTCATTGGCTATAACCTGATTGACAGTCTAGACTCCAGCCCTTTGCAAGTTGACAGGAGATTATGTAACTGCCACACTCTGCATGCTCTCAGCCTCAGCCCAAAGTTGGAGTTATTCTTTGCAGAAGGATTCTGGGGTAGAATATTGCACAAAAGCAAGATTTCTATATTACAAGAGTAGGTCAAAGAGTATCAAGCAGGGGTGACTCTTAGAAAAGGGGCTATTGGTCTTAGGGATTCAAAATCATGACTTAAATATAAGTAAAAGTTTCTGTTTGTTTAAATATTTACACAATGGCTAAAATGTAAGGACTTAAAATTGTGTGTGAACCAGACTAGAAGAAAATGTGTTTTTTTTAAAAAAAAGATCATTAAATATACTCAGGGATTTATGTAGTAGCTCCTGTCACTTAAGTACCTTATTTTTAGTTTGCTTGTTTGAAACCTGCTCACACATCACAAAATATTTTAAGGTTGTTTCAATTTTACTTTCCCCCCTTTTATAATGACTCAGATTGATAAGGAAGCTGGGGGTGGATGTAGAGTGGGGAGGCTATGACCCTTTTCTCTCACTCCTTTTAATTCTTTACTTATTGTTATTATTAGTGTCCTTTTATTTATGGAATAGAACACTTACAAAGAAAAACAACCGATTATATGTAGTTATGCATCTTAACACTTTAAAATAGTGACAATATTCCAGTAACGCCCCTGTGGATATGGTTCTTTCTGCCTTTTTTCTTTTCTTTCTCCCCCCCCCCCCTCACTCCTTACCGCGCGTCCTTCCCCACTATCCCTGGCCTAATCATAGTCTTCTAAGGCTTTTCCTTTGGTGTGAAAACCAGTTTTTTCCTTGATAATAATAGTGCCTTGAAATATTCTTCTTTATGAGACCAACTTTGATGAGCAGAATGTCCTACAATTTTGTTCTTTTCATTAGGTGTTTGACAGACTCATACTTAACAATTAAATGCAAAATCATTATAAAATATATTCTCAAGTGGTTTCCACAGATATCCTTTAACAGCTAGCCTCAAAGCAGAATTGCACTCTATAGGATACAGTGCATTATCCTAGAATTATATTAACATCAACATAATACAGTTTTGAGTGTTGACCTTTTAAGGACTGTCAAGGTAAGTTAAGGCAATACCCTAAATTAGACTACCATATATACTGACAGATCTTGATCAGATTCAGGAGAGTTCAGCAATATGGTTAGCCAAGTGGTTAGTTAACCTGATGCCACCCTTGGAAGCATCTTTTAAAGTAAAACAGTCTCTATTTTAAATAATAGTAAAACACAAAATGTAGGTATATTAAAAAGCAGAATAGTGGCCCTTCTACTCATGCTCCATCAGCTATTTCATAAATAAACCTTTATTATAATACAAAAATTCCTAGTTACTGCCAACTTATTTAAGACAGTCTTCACACTGCAATGGGCACATGTAATACAAATCCCAAGATCCACAAAGATGAAAATCTTTTTTTTTCCTCTGGCTCTTTACAGGAAAACAATGTGCAATGGACTTATCTCAATGATTTAAAGATGTGACTACATATATACAATGTGTAGTTTTGTTGATAGAAATCCTGGTGGTGCAATGCTTCAAGTGTCCGGCATCTAATCACAAGGTCTGTGATTCAGAGTCGTCAAGTGCCCTGTGGAAGAAAGTTGAAACCGTCTGACTGTTTCAGGGTTGACACCTTGGAGAAACCCAATGGGATAATTTGACTTTGCGCCACTTAGCTGCAATGAGTTGGAATCAACTCACTTGCAAAAGGGGGGCTTTTTGGTTGCCTTGTTAGTGATCAAAGGTAGTGAATGCGTAAGAATATTTGTTAGTAAATATTCTCTGATGCAATTCATATCCCAAATGACCAATGAGATGTAAGAGAATTACATTTAGAACTGTTGCTTGGTCCAAAAATCATTAGAGCAGTTTTAGCTTCATGTCGACTTGAGGAGGCCTGGGGATGTAGTGTTTAGGAGTGGGACTGCAAACCTCAGAGTTAGCAGTTCAAAACCACCCGGCTCTTTGAGAGAGAAAGCCAAGGCTCTCTATGACCACAGACGGCTATTCCCATAGACAGTGATAGCCGTGGCAACTCAGAGATGGCTGCTCTCCTGGGTCTTACAGGGTCACTATGGGTTGGCAACGGCTGAAGGCAGTGAGTTTGATTTTTTATGGAGACTTAAAAATCCAGCAAAAAGTCTTCTCTCTCTTATCCAAGGAAGAAGATTAGGCTGACTGGTCTTAGCAAGCCCTGTTCAGTCTTGAATAGCTGATTTTCAGTGTGGCCAAGGAGTTTTGCTTTCAGTCCAGTCATAATGTTTCTACAAACCCAGTAAATTTTTCTAAATGTAAAATGACTGACATCTTAAAAGTAAACACGGTGTCTTTTCTTCTTGAAGATACTGTTCTTCCAAGAATGACACTTCCTCTGACATTGACAGTGGCGGGTACAGTGGACTGTCAGAATAAGATGAGAGACTACGTTCTATGAAAATTGGATCAAGAATCCCCTGACACCACATCAGCATTTAACAGGCCAAATGTACCTGCCATTCTAATGTGCTCTAAAGGACAGACATGGAATCAATGAAACCAACACTAGTCAAGATTCTAAAAGGGTTGTGTTTGTGTTTCACGTCCGCTGTCACACTTCTGTTACTAGGTACCCCTAATGGTAACTTGACTCATAAAAAATAATTAATGACAATAATAACAACACCAAAATTAACACACAGGAAACATTCTATATAATATCACAAACTAGATTTTTTTCTTTCCAAATGCTTTCAGGATCATAGTCTACTTTTCCCTCTCATTTTTATTCCTTTGGTGACATTCAAGCCCTAGAAAATGTTTTTGAAAGCAATTATAGTTCTAAAGCAAGTTTTCCCAAACTCCCACAGCTTAACTTTTCAGCTTAAAATATCATGTTTTAAAAGGTGTTGGCATTCAGTTTTACCTAACAAATAGCTGGGTATAGGAAAAGGGGGAGAGAAAAAACTGACAGTTTATAAGAAGTGTGTGTGTGTGTGTGTGTGTGTGTGTGTGTGTGTGTGCAGGCCCTATTATTTTGCTTTAAACCATCAGTTTATTTGAAGAAATGTTTTTAAAAAAATTATGTGAACTGTAGACTTCTATAGTAGGCCTGCTTCTCACATCAAATATAAGGAATTCTCAATAAAAGTTGTTCAACTGAAACTCTTTATTTGAAAAGGAAACACATCAGTTTTTGCTTTTTTAATTATGAAATTTGGTCTTACCCCCACATTCATGTATTTGTCTAAATATATACAAGTGAAACAAGAATAGGAAGTTACTAAGAACAAAATAATTGTGAAATAAACTGCAAAATCCATATTTTTAATATGTCCCAATTCCACTTATGATGGCATACCTGGAACTGGGTACCTCCTCCCATAAATAACTGACAAACAAATATTAACTAGCTATCCCTAGAAATAGACCAGTAGACATACAAGACTGAAAGAAGGGAGACAAATTAGATGACCTCTACAACTGCCCTGATTTTTTATGCTGAGGCCTTTCCCAGTGCAGTATATAGAGGTGGGAAGCCAAGCAGAATCCAGTCTTATTGTTGAGTTGAAGAGAGAGAGGGGTGGGAGGGGCTTGACTTTTGAGAGTGTGAGAAGCAAACAAGGAATCATCATGAGTGATATCAACTGGATAACGACTGATTTCTAGCTTGAGAAGGCTAGAATTGTGAGGAGAAGAAAGTATAAAACCTTAAAAAATATATTTTCATAAATCTGGCGAAGCATCCTTTTAAATCTTTACTGGAATCAGACAATTATATGAGTCTGATGTCTACACATAATGCTTATATATCTACACATAACCTTGTATGTCTACACATAATGCTTGTCATGGCAAATTGAAAAGAATAACATAAAAAAGAGCATTTCCAGATCTATCCTGATGTACCATACCCTTGATGGAAAATATACATATGCCTGGTAGGAATACAACTAATACAATTATTATTCAGATTTACATATCAGTCACTAATCTCAAAGATGAAGAAATTGAGGAATTTTATCCATCCTTGCAGCCTAAAATTGATCAACATGTAACCAAGATGAAGTGATAATTACTATGATTGAAATGAAGATGGAAATGAAGCAGGTGAATCATAAGTAGAAAAACATGAGCTGGGTGAGAGAAATAATCAGAGCTCTCATGATACTGTTTAGCAAGTCCAACAACTCACTTATTGTAATCCTTTGTTCAACATCACAATCCGAATTAGTGACCATCTCTAAGATGTGTCAGACTCAGCACCAATGACCAAATCATATGAGCTCTGAGATGACATCGATATTTTACATAAAAAATAGTCAACTGCCATTAAAAATACAAAATAAAGTCAGGAGAGACTGAATCTTGTTAGACTTAATGCTACAGCAAATGGAAGAAATGATACATAAAAAGAGCCCCCCCCCCCAAAAAAAAAAGCCAAAGAGAAAATTTAAAAGGACAGCTTATGAAAGAAAAAAAAATAAAAGATCACAGTGAGAGAGGAAAAGATTTGGAGTGAGGGTTCCAAAAGAGAAAGACAGTCAGCATTCCTAAGCTAAAAGAACTAAAGAAAAAATTCAAGTTTCATGTTCCCATTGTGAAGGATTATCTATACAAAATAATGAATGATGTGTGAAGGATCAAAAGTACAAAAAGAACGCACAGAGTTACTGTACCAAAAAGAACTGGTCAAAATTCAATCTTTTCTAGAGGATGAAGTCAAAACTTCACTGAAAGCATTGCTGTGAGGCAGGGATGGCTTCCAGAATTAACAGAACCCATTGATTTAACTTCGTCAAAAGAAGGCACATCTGGCAGACCTCATTTATCAACATTCAAGAAATTTGGAAGACATACCTGAACAGAGAGTCACGTTTTTGACCATTTCAAAAAAAGATGAACCAACAGAATGCACAAATCACTGTATAATATTATTATGATGATGACTAACAAGTAAATTTTTGTTAAAGGTAATTTTTAAAATGTTGCACCAATTCAATAGTACGGAAGTACCAAAAACTGACGGATTCTGAAAAGGACATTGGAAGAGCACTGCAGATGTCAGTTCTTGGCTGAAAACAATAGAAAACTTGTGTTTTACTAACTATGAAAAAATATTTGACTGTGTGGATCATAACTAATTGTGGATAATATTAGGAAGAATGTGAATTATAGATTACTTAATTATGCTTATTAAAACCTGTCCATAGACCAGGAATGAGCTATTCAAACAGAAAAAAAGCTCATCCTTACTTGCTGAAATCCAAAATTTCAACCATTTACCAAGAAAAATCAAAGAGTATTGTCATCATTTTGGACTACATCTCACCATGAAGAGACAACAAACCTCACAACTAGATCAGTAGACAACATCATGACAAACAGAGAAAAGAATAAGATTGCCAAGTACTTCATTTTATATGGATTCACAATCAACCCCTGTAGAAAAAAACAGTTAAGAAATCAAGCCACATTAATTCCATAGTTTAAGCTCACCACAAAAGATCTCTTTCAATTACTTTTAAACTAAGAACTCTGAAAATTTAGATGCATCTGTCATAAGCCATGGTGTCTTCAATTATCTTATAAGCATGAAAAATGGACAATGAATAAGTAAAACCAAAGACAATTGATGCATTTGAATTATGGTGTCTGTGAAGATTATTTATTTTATCAATAACTGCTGGAAGCATGAACAAATCTCTCTTTGAAGAAGTAGAATGCTCTTTAGAATCCAGATGTAAGACTTAATTTCACATAATTTGGACATGTTGGAGAAAGACATCATGTCTAGAAAGTGGAAGGTTATCAAAATGAAAGAAGACCCTCATTGAGATCGACAGAGTTAGTGAAAAACAGACAACCACTTTATATAATATAATCACACATATATTGTATAAGGTATTTTATCTATATACCATTATGTATAGACATAGAAGGCCTGGTGGCATAGGGTTACAGGTTCAGCTGCTAACTGCAAGGTCAGTAGTGTGAAACCATCTGCTATTCTGCTTCTGGACTTTTTACTTCTGTAAAGAATGAGTCTCAGAAAAGCACAGGGGTAGTTCCACCTGTCCTAGAAGATCACTGTGAATTGGTATTGATTACATGGCAGTGAGTGATTACATATACAATAACATTAGTGATGAAAAAATCTGAAAGAAAAATTCTATGAATGATCTGACTGCAGTTTGAATATTAAGGAAATATCTATCAAAGACATTTTGATATCCAATACAACAATCAGAATTGTTCCTACTGAATTTTTATAGAACTACAGTTTCTATATTGATTAATTAACATAGGCAAAATTAATATCCTAGCAGCCATATCTTGACTTCTAAACAATATTCTCCAGAAGAAATTCCTCACTTCAAGGTAATTTATCAAAGTCACATGGTACATAAGAACTACAAAAAGTTCGTAGAAAAATGAAATGGAAAAGAAGTAATAGAATTTTCACCAAATTTTTGAACCTTCTTTGTAGACAAATACATTTTATTTCTATATTTTAACTATGACACATTAGAGGTAAAATTCACAGATTGAAAGCAAATGTGTTCTTAAGACTAACATTTAAAAAAATATGTGCAATTCAATTCACTACCAGATAATCCTTAGGTCCAATGCAATTCAAGAAAAAAAAATTAAAATGGTTTTTGTAGAAATCAATCCTTCACTTCTAAAGTTTATATGGAAATCCAAAGAATATATTAAATAAAAAATATATAGTTCATAAAAGAAGTACAAAGTTTAAGGGCATATATTACTTGATTTCAAGTCTTAATATAAAACCAGAGTCATCATAGGGTGGTATTTCATTAAATTAAAGATTGTAGGCCAACCAAAAGAAAAATTTCCAAAAATGGACCAGCAAAAATATTATTAACTAATTTCCAACTATTATGTCCAATAAATTTCAGGGGGAAATGGTCTTTCCAATAAATGAAGCAGCCTGCCCATAATAAAAAAAATTCAATTTATATATCATACTAACTACAAAACTTAAAATTGATCAGAGACTAGACATAAAAATAAGATGATAAACTTTTAGAAGAAAATATAGAAAGCCCTCATCACTTTGGGAGTGCCCAAAGTTTTGCAGACCAACCAAATGAATGAAAGTGCAATTATAAAAAAAATGCTGATAAATTACATTTCATCCAAGTTCAAAAACTTGTGCTTCTCCAGAGCATTCAAAACTTGAAAAGACAAGTACACAGAATAAGGGACAGCACTAGCAAGGCATTTACTTGATACAATAAAATAAAATGATTCCAACATTTTAATGTTCTTTTAAAAAAATCTTCCTGTATAAGTTATAACATATTGATGCTATTTTCTATCTAATCATTTGCTGATATAAAGAGCTCAAGTGAACAATCCAGTTTAAAAATAGGCAAAGGCTCTGAATACCTGTTTCATGAAAGGAGGTCATCTAACTGGCCAATATGGACAATAATCGAGGATGCAAAATCCTAATCAGGGAACCACAACACGATGAAAAGCCACCCACCCAGGTTCAAGTGACGAAAACTGAAATGTCTGACAGCACCAACAATTGGAAAGGCTCTGGAGCCATGGGCCCTCTCTGACATGGCCATTCAGAGTTCGCAGTGTCTAATAAAATTAAACCAGTTTCTCAGATGACCCAGCTATTCCTCTCCATTTTTTTTTTACATAAAAAAGAAGAGAATGGATAAATACATGGGGGACTATCCACAGAATGGACTCCATTCAGGCCAAAAATATGAATGAGTATATGTTATCATGGAGAATTTAAAAATTCATCTACAACAGAGCCAATCATGTATAAATCCACTTACCTGAAATTCTGAGCTGAACAGATCTTATTTGACATGACAAAAAGGAAATCAACAATTGTCTGCTCTCGAGGATAGAGCAATTCATTTCTAAAGGTGCAAAGGGGAGTTTTTAAGATGACAGAAATTTTAAAAATCTAAGCATGCACATTAGTCAAAACATCCAATTGGACATGAATTTATTTATTATAAATTTATTTATTTATTTAAATATAACTAAATTAAGTTTGAAGAGACCCTGATGGCCTAGTGCTGGGGTCAGCAAACTCTTGAGATCAAAGAACCAATCCTGCCTCTCCTAAAAATTTTAAATCACTCAAAAACCTTAAATGTCCAAACAAATGAAATCACCATGATCTGAAATAATAACCTTAAAATGCTTTCAATGTTACTTCAGAGTTGTGAGCCCCACTTTGCCCAACACTGGTTTAGTGGATTGCATATTGGGCTGGTAACTACAAGACCAGCAATTTGAAACTACCTACTGGTCTAAGGGAGAAAGACTCAGTTTTGGAAACCCACCAGGGCAGTTTTATTCTGTTCTCATCATGGTGAGTCAGAATTTGACCTGAAAGGACTTTAACCCAGATAAAATTAATTGATCTGCTCAGACTGTAAGTCATGTTTGAGTACAAAATTAATTTGTGATTTTAGATTGTAGGTATTACCGCTGCCTGTGTCCACCCCAGACCTGGATTTTACTGACTCACGCTGACCAGGGGTTCTAGGCTTCAATTTAGGATTCCACAATTGATTGGGGAATCACCTCATATCTTCTCCATTGGTAAATGAGAGAATTGGACTAGACAATCCCAAAAGTTTATTCAACACCTCAAGGAAAGAAATATATATAGGATGAAATTGAAATGGACTGATTGGCTATTTCTTCTCCAGTTTATTTTACATTTGGCATGAAAAAAGAATAGGCAACTAGTGGTGAAGCATTGGCAGGAGCCGCACACTACAGAGACCACCTCACTTCATTCTTATCAGCCAGAAACCCTGGTCAAGTGTTTGCTCCTTCACAAACAGGGATTCCACTCAAGAAAATGCGTAAAAGAGGAAGTAAATGCAAAGGGAACATGAAGAACGGATAGTCCTGAGGAAAGGACTCTCCGTCCAAAGAGCTGGAATCACCTGCGACCTACACAATCGCACCAGGATTTCATCACTACTGTCCAAGAGTGAGAGAGGAGGCAGAAGTCCCAGTGTTAGTGTGTTTTACGTAGCATGCCACCCAGCACTAACCACCTTCAACAGCTACCACAAATCATCGGGAGACAAAGTTCACCCAAGTAATTATAAAGTTCGGTAGATACACAGACTCACTGGCACACGTCTAAGAATCACTTTCCTCGCATCTTCCACAAAAACAGCAGAGTCCGTAGCAGCTGTCCTAAAAATGAACACCTCAATCCTGGAGAGACGTCAAGATTGATAGCTCCTTCATATTGCAGTGGGGCCCAGGGGTTATCAGATCTAAAATATGGCACCATAAGGCACATGCCTTGGGCAGCACTTGAAGGAGGGCGCCACCAAGCAGTTTCCACAGCCTGCTGTGAGAAAACTCATTCAGCAATTCTAAACTAATACTTTTGTATGCGACAGGCGTCGTGGGTCAAGGCAGACTATGTGATCTTGCTTTACTGAGTGTATAAAGAAAAGAAACTGAAGGGGAAAAACTACTTTCAGCACATTATAGAGTACTTTTCATGGGTGGAAGCAAGGAAGGTGGACTTATAATATTCCTGTAGTGGCACAATGTGTTAAGGAAAAGATTAACAAGCTTCACCTGTGATTTTGTGTTTGGACAGGGGGTTCAATTTGAGTCCTTCTTATAGGTTCTGTCTGTCTGTCCATACACCTTATGTGGCAATATATCAAATTCCTCCCACATGTACCAGCAGATCTAATGTTTTATATTTAAAAGTCACCGAATTATATTTATTAAAATGCTTTTAACATGATACAGAATTTGATGTTGGAAAATTTTAGAAACTCTGGCTGTGATCATCTACAAAGACATAGAAAAACTTAGAAGATACCAAATTAAGACTTGAAATAAAGAAGATGGCATCCCTACTTTTCTGACAGTCTATTGTATTATGGTGACTGGCCTGCTATTGTAATGCTGGAAGTCATGTTACTAATATTTCAAAGACCAGTGGGATCAACCAAAGTAAACAGGTCTCAGAAGAGCTTGCTGACTAAGAATAAACAACAAATAGGCTTAGAAGAATTAGCCACTGATAAATCAATGAAGAACAACCGAACACTGCCAGGCACTAAAACCCCATGAATGGCAGCAAAGCATTGTTAGATATAGTACCAGAAGATAAGTTCCTCAGTTGGAAAGTACTCAAACAATGACTAAGGAAGAGCTGCATACACAAGGCAGAGTCCACCATCATGATAAGGACTGAGCAGACACAACTCAATATGAGAAAAAACAGCTTTAAATGCCAATGGATAATTGGAACTAGCAATTTATGAATTATGAATTTAGGAAAATTGGAAGTCATAAAATTTGGCCACAAAAAAGAACAGCCAATGGAATTAGTGAGCTGAAATGTGCTGATATTGGCCATGCTTAATCAGAAACCATATGCTTTACTATTTACTATAGCAGGCATGACAAACCCAAGACTGTCTGTTCAAAAGGACATTTCAAGATTAACTTTTAAATACAATGTTGCTTATGATAGGCTCCTCATACAAGACAATCTACTTAAGATATCAAATATATGGATCAACTACTAAAGCTAATAGGTATAAGAATTGAAGAATTTTGCCCCTGTAGTCAGACTAGAATAAATCAAACATGTCATCAAAATTCATCAATCATTATTGGGGATTGGATTGCAAAAAATGAAAAAAGAAACAGTTGTAAAATATGGTCTTGGTGATAGAAATGAAGGTGGAGATCACATGATAGAATTTTGCAGGGCCAACAGCTTCAATATCACACAAAAAAGGCAACTATACACATAGATGTTTCTAGATGTATTGCACAGAAATCAAATTGTCTACATCTGTGGGAAGAGGTGATAGGGAAACCAAAAGAAAGCCAGGGACTGGCTATGGAATAGACCATCAATTGCTCATTTTTAGGTTCAGATTGAAGTGGAAGAAAATGAAAATAAGTCCACAAGTACCAACATAAGACCTTGACTATATACCACCTGAATTTTGACAAATCTCAAGAACAGATTTAAAGCATTCAATATTATTGACAGAGGCCTTGATGAGTCGTGGAATAACATGAAGCACATCATACATGAAGAAAACAAAGAAGCTCATTTAAAAACAGAAGAGGAAAGGAAAAGGTCAAAGTGGATGCCCGAAGAGATTCTGAAACTTGTACTTGATTATAGAGAAGCTATATCAAAAGGAGAAATGATGAAGCCAGATTGTTGAATAGAACATTTCCGAGGTCATCTGGAGGAGAAAAATTAAAATATTATGTCATGTGAAAAATCTGTAGTTAGAAAACTAAAAGGAACATATTCGGTATAACTTAAACTGAAATAACTGAAAAATAATTCAAGTTTTGAGCTGAAATTTTATAAGAAAAAATGTTGAACAAAGTAGGCAACATCAATAAAGATAGACTATTCAAAAAGAACTAGTTGACATTCAACAATTTCAAAAGATGAGGTCCAAGTTGCATAGAAGCCCTAGCCAAAACCCGGAGCCAAGAAATTGAGAAATCGCCCACAGAAATGTTTCAGCAAAATGATGAAGCTCACTGGTCTAAGTCAAGAATTTGGAAAAGGGCTACCTTGTCAACTGACTGGAATAGATCAGTATTTTGTATCCATTCCTATGAAAAATGGCCTAACAGAATCCTCAAATTACAGATTATATGCAAGTAATATTTTGCTGAAGATAAGTCAATAGCAGTGCAGTAGTATATTGAAAAAGAGCTGTCAGAAATTCAGACCAAATTCAAAAGAGGATATGGAACTCGGGATATTATTGCTGATTACTAATGGATCTTTGCTGAAAGCAGAGTACACCAAAAATATTTACTTGTGCTTTACTATATATGCAAGACATCTGACTTTGTGGATGGAAATTCCTGAACACTTCATTGTGCTCATGAGGAGTCTGTACATAGATCAAGAGGCAGTTGTGAGAACAGAACTAAAGAATACTGCATGGTTTAAAAATCAAGAAAAGTGTGTGTCAGGGTTGTATCCTCTCACCATATTTATGTGCCCTGTATGCTGAGCAAATAGTTAGACAAAGTGGACTATCTGAAGAACAAAGAATCAAGATTGAAGAAGGCCATTAACACTCTGCATATGCAAGTGACACAAACCTCCTTGCTGACAATAAAGAGCACATTTTGACAAAGATCGAGGCTTACAGTCTTTAGTGTGGATAAGGACTCGAGGTAAAGAAAACGAAAATCATCCAAACTGGACCAATAGGTATAATCATGATAGACAGATAAAAGATGAAAGTTGTCAGCAATTTCATCACTCTTGGATTCACAATGTGCCTTGAAACAAATAGATAAAAAAATGCATTATATGAGGTGAATCTGCTTCATAAAACATATTACATATGCCTTCCCCAAGTCAAGTTACTTCCAATTGCCTCCTCTGGATGTGGATGTAGTGGCCTGAAAGACTGAAGAAGAAGAATGCATGCACTTGAATCATGGTGCTGGCAAAAATTAGGCAAAGTGTTATGGACTGCTCCAAACTAACAGGCCTGTCTTGGACGAAGCCCAGCCAGAATGCTCCTTTGAAACCATTGTGGTGGGACTTCACGTCATTGGACTTGTTATCCGGAGAGAGCGGCCTCTGGAAAAGTCAACCATGCTTGCTCTAGCAAGTGAAAAAGAAGACAAATTGACACGGTGCCTGCAACAATGGGCTCAAATAAAGCAATTGTGAGAACTGGTAGGCCTGGGTAGTGTTTTGTTCTATTATACATGGATAATAGAGGTTGCTAAAAACCAGAGCTGACTTGATGGCATTGAACAACAATTACAAAGACTTTAGCAAGGGGTGAAGGTATTACACTATTTATTTATATTATTCATTATGGAAAGTACGCATTTGAGTCTGATTTTTTTCAATAATACTACTCACTACTAGATAGTAAAATGATTACTAAATCACCCAGTTAGTTTAAGGATAAAGAAGTTTCCTTGGACTTGTTGCATTTGAAATGTGACCTTTAAATGATTGGACATTCAAGTCACTCCTGACTTCAGAGAAATCTATTCTTGGTTTATATACCACCAGGCTCTGAAGACTATATATTCATTCATTCTCTGTAGCTAAATTAATCATCTATATAATTCCATTGAGTCCCAGGGAATTGAATGCATTCTAATTCTTAAAAAAATAATAATTTCAACCCCGTAAATCAAGAATTACACTATTAACTCCAAATCAGTGGTCCCAACCTAGTCATTGATCCAAGAGAGAAATGTAAGCCTATCTGCTCCTATAAAGGTTGATAGCCTAGGAAATCCTATGGCCCAATCTTCTGTGTTGCCCTGAGTCACAGGGACATGATGAACATCAATTTAAGGTGCTTACATATGCTGAATAAAGCTCCCCTTCCTTGAAAGTGTGAGCTCATTTTAGTTTGTGAAGAATTTAACAGATTGTCATGCTGTCAGTTTTCACTGGGCAGGATAATGTAGTTTAAATGGTACCAAAAGCCATCATTAGTGTAAATATATTTTAATATACTAATTTGACTAGGGTTGTATAGTCCCAACCTCTGTTAAACATTTACAAAAGAACTTCATTTTTTTTAAATGCACAGACTTCAGCAGCCTAGGCTCTGGACCTACTCTGAAGAAAGAAACTTCTGCTAATTACATTCTAGCATCTCAGAAGAAGGAATTGACACAAAGAATTCTTCAAAAAGAGGCCGAGATTCTATACTGCCTGGCAGGATTCCTGATAAGCCACACCTCCAGCCATCTTTTTTAACTCCTGTGGTGAGCTGACAATTCCCTCATTTGCCTCTGCTTTGCACTTTTATTTTTTGGACACTAATACTCCCCCCCCCACACACACACACACATATTTGGTAGAAGGTTGAGTCTAAACTTGGGCTGGAAGATTCGCAGGCATTTGTATTTAAGAGTACATAGGGTCCCAGCCCACTCCCTGCATTGAAGCTGGACAGGGGACATTTAGGTATGCTGGAGACTGGTTCTCAATCAACAGAAGGAACTTGGGGACTCGGCTGTAGCAGAACCTCCCCAGAGCACCTGGTGATGGAGGAACCTGTGAAGATGCAGACACAGGTGGGCATGTGTTAGAGGAGGAAATCAGTGCGGTAGAGATTGAATAAATCTCTATGGATCCAGGATATAAGGTGCTTTCATCTGCATGCCTATGGACCCATGACAAATATAGCTCTAGGAGTTTTTCATAAAAATTCTTCTCTCCTTGACGTATTGTTTGTATGGATTGCTGCCTAGCACTTCCTGAAGACCAAGGAGAGAACGTTGAAGTCGATCTATCCAAGGAGCCAATATAGACTTGGTTTCTGCCATTGGCTCCTGTGAAGGTAGGGCTGGGTATGAACTGCCTGGTCCCCTGTGATTATCCTGATTCTGCAATAAGTGCATGAAGATTGTCCAGAGACAAATATTTAAAAACACAACAATGTTATGTCACAAAAGCAAGAATCCATTTCTACACATATCTGAAAATAAGAGAGAATACCTCAATTGACAGGAGTGCATACAGAGATGGACCCAGAAGAGGTCTTGAAATTGGAGAAAGCTTTGGAGCCTGCCCCGAGATAGACTAGGGTGATGATTTGCAGTTACTTTAAGTGACTAGAGGAAATATTTGATCAAAATACAGAAAAAGAGAAGACACGATATAGGAAATCAGGAAGGCACTACGAGAACATTTTGACACAATAAACAACAACAAAGTGAAAAAAATCCCAATAGGAATACAAAAGGCAATCACGAACAGTGCTGCATAACACTTCAGAAGAGAATAGCAAAAACATGGAAAACAAAATCAGCAATCTCAAAAGCAAATCTCTTGAATTCAAAACACAAGAAGATTAAGCTATATAAAAAAACCAAAAAGCTGAAGAAACCTAAGAATTCTATGGGACAGTATCAAAAGGAAGAACTTGTGGTTGAAGAATATCCCAAAACAGCAATGGGAAATATTAACTATAGAGAAGAAATTTGATAAGGTGTTAGAGATGGATTTCTCTGCTATTATGAGAGAACACAGAGTAAGTATTCAGGAATCCCAGAAAATTCCAAACAAGATAAACTCCAAGAGATAATCACTATGACACATTAGAAACAAATGTGCTAAAATCAAAGGAAACAAAACTGAGAACAGTGTGGTAGGGATGGGGTCGGGGGGAGAGCAGAACGACAATCACATATGAAGGTCACTCAAGAAATATTCAGTTTCCATTACATTTTTCTATTAAAATCATGCAGGCAAGAAGGAAGTGGATTGACACATTCAAATTTTTTAAAACATAACATGAATTATAACCATGAAGCCTATATTTAGCAAAATTATCCCTCAAGTGTGCAGGAGAGATAAAATTGTCTTCAGAAAAACAAAAAGTAAAGAAGTATGTTAAACAAAAAACATTAAAAGGAGTTCTTTGTACAAAGAATCAACAAAACAACCTCTAACAATCTAAATTTACCACAAAAGACACTATTATAGAGAAAACATCCTATGTAAGTAATGCAAAAGTGAAAGAGAATGATATTAACTAAAGCAAGGAATAACAGATAGGTTTCTTAAATAAAGATGACAACAAAAATGTATCTGTGTGGAGAAGAAGTGTGCACATTTGTGCGTGTGTGTGTGTGTGTGTATGTGTGTGTGTGAATGAGAGAGAGAGAGAGAGAGAGAGCAGGGGGATGCCAGGGGAAACAATATAGATAATTAATAATCAAACAGAAAATAGAATATATGTAGTCATTCATGAAAGACAACAAATTGTCTGAATTTGTAATTAAAATCACAAAAGTCAAATGATCCTCAAAGGAAAAGGTAAAACCTTAACAATACAAAAAAGAAGAAAATCATATAAGCATAGCAATTAATAAGCTAGAACAAAACTAAAGTACTGACAAGAAAATCTATAAACAAAATAAATGAAACACAAAAATGTATTATGAACATTCAAATAACATTCAATAACACCATAAGACATATGACAAAATAATAGTAATAAAGTCATTTTTAACAATAACATCTCTGAATGTAAATGGATTGAAGTCACCAGTTAACAAAGACTAACAGAGTGGATAAGAAAAAAAACACTTTAATATGATACTTAAAAGAAATACACTTTAAATATAAAAATAAGCAGACTAAAAATCAAGGGATTAGAAAATACATATCAAGTTATATGTATCAATACATATAAGACAAGTCAAAATAAAGCAGAAACAGTAGCGTTAATTTCTGAGAAAAGTAAAAAACAGAGAAAGACAAAAAGGCCATAACTTTAATATAGATATATATACCAAATAAAATACCTTCAAAATATGTTAATCAACTTCTTGTAGACATGAAGGGCAAAGATACCATGATACTATAATGCTAGAATACTTAAACACATCACTTTTAAGTAAAGATCAACTATAAAGGAAATCAACAAAGATACAAAAGAACTAAACAACACAATCAACTTGATCTCTTAGACAGAACACTTCAGCAACATACACACATTTTACATTTTTTTCTAGTGGACATGAAATCGATCACATTTTAAACCATAAAACAAGCACCAATAAATTTTAAAAACATCAAGATATTACAATTCAGTTTTTTTAGATCCTAATGCAGCAAAATTAGAAATCAACCATAGGACGATGAACCTCAAAAAGTTCAATATAGGAAATTAAACAGCCCTTAACTTAAAGTCAAATACAATAAAAAATTCCTTAAAACAAATTAGAATGAAAATATTATGTGATAAAATCTGAGACATGGCAAATGCAGACCTCAGAGTGCAGTTTATGACAATAAGTGCACACCTCAAAAAGGAAGAAAGGATCAAAATTCATCTTTTTTTTACACTAAGAAAGTTCTCATTTTTTATTGATGTGTATAATTCCATTGTGTAAATGTACCAGAGTTTGTTTATTCATTCCTTTGTCATCAAAGGTTTTGTGGTTTCCATGTTTTTACTATTAAAGAAATTGCTGTGCTAGACATAAATATATATATGTCTGTTCATCTTGCATGCTTTATTTCAGAAATAATTGCTCTTAGCTAAGGAGCATGATTAAATATGAAAATCCATCCATATGGCTTATATGTCCCCCCCTTTTTTTAAATTGAGGAACATTGTAAAATGTACCCATGGGGCATATAGTAATTTTACTCACAGTATCATAATTTAGCCAATGTCATAGATTTTCAAATCTATTTAGATTTTGAAATCTGTTTAGAAAATGAAGGCACATGTTTTTAGACCAAAATACATGGAATGTTGATGGCACAGATCCCAGACCCCTGAGAGTAGACACTGGGTAAAAAATGAGGCATGGAGATAAGACAAAACTTCCAGTCGTGCTCGTTGACAAAGGCAGAACCATGCCTGCTAGACCAAGCTGTGTTTCAACAAAGCAGAAAGAGCACGAAAGTGGCAAATAGTGGGTAGCCTTGTGCTGCCGGGATGGTTCTGAATTTTCCCTATAGAATTCTTTGTATTGTCTCTTGAGGCTTGGATTGGATTCGCTCAGTTGGTTCAGCTGGAAAAATGGCCTTCGGTTCCTTTCTCTGGGTTTTCAAGCTCCAGATCTGCTAGCATTTCATTATAAGATTTTCTTTGTGATATTTTATTTTACCTTCTCAAGCTGCTCTATGTGATCTTCTGCTCCTGTAACTTGTGGCTTCCATATTGAAGACCACAATTCTATATTATCTAGTGGAAAGAAAAGAATGACATTCCCCCCCCCCAACAAATATCTTGTCCATCCAGTAGCCAAATTAAACATTTAAACATTTAAGGATGGAACAAATGTTGGGAGGGGGAACTGAGTCTCTCTGGCACACATTTGCGTCTTTTAAAACTTTCCTGTCTTTTCTTTTATATATTAAAAGAATTATATATACATATGATGTTTTATATATACATAAAATTTTCCTTATCTTTTCAATGGTCTTTTCTGTCTTCGTATATGGTGTTCTTGATATTATCAATAGCCTCAAGAACACCGTACATTTTGCAAGTTGGCAAAACCAGGCCTCTGAATGCATAGGCCGAGTCGAGTGGCTGCAGGTGGGGTTTAGTAGAAGAGCAGGTGGAGACATATAGATTTGTGGGTAAAATGAAGGGGCCATGCAGCATCTATCCAAATTAACACTAACTGATCTAGAAAATCTCAACCAACTTATAATAGATATGGTCTCAAAATTTTCTCAACATTGAAAAGTCCAGTTTTACTAAGGATTCTACACCTATACTTACAGAGGAATTCACATCTTGACATTTAGAACTCTACCTCAGTATGTAGAAAAGAATTAACACCAAACCTTACATGAGCTATTTCACAATATAGACACATATGCTACCAAACTAATCTTATGAAGGAAGTATATCCCTGATACCTAAATCAGGCAAAGACATCACCAGAATTGAAAATGCACCATAGATCAATATTGCTGATGAAAATAGACACCAAGAGTTTCAACAAAATTCTAGTTAACAGAATTGAACAAAGAATAAAAACAATACATCATAATCAAGTGGAATCCTAACCAGGTATACAAGGATGGGTAAATACTTATAAAAGTAAGTCATAAACAAAAATAGAAGGTACGGTCCATATGATTTTATAAATCAATGCAGAACAGGCATTTTATAAAATTCAACAATCATTCTTGATGAAAGGACTCAATGAAGTAGGAATAGAAGGGAAATTCCTCAACATAATAAAGGCCATATATGTAAAGTCAGCAGCTAGCCTATCACTTCATGGAGAGTAATTAAAAACATTATCCCCTTGAAAGAAAAATTTCAGAAAGAGCTACCTGCATCACCACTCTTCTTTAATAAAAATACTAGTCAGAACTGTAAGACATTAAAAAGGTACTAAAGGTATCTATGTTCATACAGAAGAAACAAAATTCTCTTTCTTTCATATGATATAATCCTGCATATAGGAAACCCTAAAGATTCAATTTAAAAATTGCTAAAACTAAATGAATAATTTGACAACTCATTAAATAGGTTATAAGATAAGCAAAAAAGTCAATTGGACTGTTGTATGTTAAAGAAAATGACACTAAAATGGACATGAATAGACAAGACGATTTACAAAAACTACTCAAAAGATTAAAAAATCTAGTAATAAATCTTCCCAGAGAAACATAAGACTTATACAAACAAAACAATAAAACACTTCTACAAGAAACTAATAGAGATATACACAAATGGAAGGATATCTTTTGCACTTGGACAGGAAGACTAAATGTAGGAAAATGTCATTACCACCAACAACACTTTATAAATTCAATGTGATTCTGAACCAAATGCCAGCACAATTCTTCAAAGAAATGGTGTGCCCGTCCGGGTAGACTAGAGGAACAAATTCCATAGACACGCATATAGATATAAGGAAAAGGTTTATATACAAAAGGAACAGGACATTGAGCCCAGTCCAGTTCAAAGTCATAAGTCCTATATCAAGCCATATGCCCAAAATCAGTCTATAAAGTCTCCTTCCAACTCACGAAGTCACAGGTCAGTGGGTGCAGAATCCCAGCACTGGCAGGAGTCTCCACATGGCTCCTCACTTCCAGGGCTCAAGGTCCATCAATAGCAGAAGCAAGTAACCACTGGCAGAAATATTGCCAATAACTTACAGATATCTGGTCTTTGATGAAAGACTTACACACAGTAAATTGGGAAGAGATAACCTTTTCAACAAATTGTACTGGAAGAAATTGTATTTCCACCTCCAAAAGAATGAAACAAGACCGATCCCTCACACCATGCACAAACAATGAACTCAGGATAGACTACAGACTTAAACGTAGACCCTAAAATTGTAAAGACCATCAATGAAAAACTAGGAAAACGTTAAGAGCCCACATACCAGACATATATGCACTATCAAACATAATGAAAAATACCTACATGAGAGAAGAAAAAAGGGGACTTGGACTTTCGAAAGACACATGTTTTGTTCATTAGAAACTTTGTCTTACAGAAGAAAACACTATTGTTATTGTTTTTGTTGTTTTTCTTTTGCATACTTAAAAATTTTATATAAATGAAATTATGCAAAGCCTAATGGCCCTTTCACTCAGCATGAGCTTTTGAGATTTATTCATAGTGCATGTTGTAATATTTCATTCCTTGTTCTGAATATTCTATTTGTTTTTCTCTTGTTGGTAGATACTTGGGCTGTACTGACTTTTTTCTACTATGAATAAAGCTGCTATGACGAAAAAAAGACATGTTTATGTTGATAGGACTATAAAATTATGCAACTACTATGAAAATCAGTATGATGCTTCTTTAAAAGAAGGCAAATAAAAATACCTTATGATCTTTTAATGTCTCTACTTGGAAAACACTCTAAAGAAATAAAGAACAAAACACAAACACATTCACAATGATTCTCACTGCAATAATTTCTGTCACAGGAAAAGAATGGAAACAAGAACTGTTGACGATGAAAGAACAGATACACGTGTACATATGTGGAGGGAAATTTTAGGTACCTTGAAAAAACAATGACAAACTTGTCAAATACCTCAAGACATGGAGAAAATTGTAGAACTTTATGTTTAGTGAAGTTCGTCAGTCTCATAAAGGAAAATAATTATGACATCATAACCATCAAGAAAAAGAAATGGAGAAAAATCACATCAAGAATAAGACTTGGAAGAATAAGATGAGGCTAGGTTGGGGGAGTGGGGGGTC
The DNA here is from genome assembly GCA_004026705.1 of Nesogale talazaci. Taxonomy (NCBI): domain Eukaryota; kingdom Metazoa; phylum Chordata; class Mammalia; order Afrosoricida; family Tenrecidae; genus Nesogale; species Nesogale talazaci. The sequence goes on along the minus strand of PVJH01003058.1, from coordinate 107,424 downwards.
AAGGGGTGAGGGAAGTGAGAAGCAGCCATGGAAGAAGAAGGATAGAAAAAGAAAAGAAGCCCCTGCTCTGGGGGTGAGGGGACACTGCCAGGGGTTTGATTTGATGAGATGGACTGTACAACTACATCGAATATGACTAAACTAAATAGAGATATATGTATACATGAGTGTGTACATATTTATAAATATGAATGTATATACATATACACAAAAAAGAATAATAAAGTTCCTTTTCTAAAATTTAATTTAATTTTAATTTTTTTTTTAGTTCCTATTTTTTAAAGAGAGATGGGTCACAATCTTAAGCTACCTCCAGATTACTGATCCTTCATATCCCTACTTTGGTCTGAGTGGTGACAAAAAGAACAAAAGTGAAACAAAAACAGGCTTGGATTCTTTTGGATTCATTTCAAAAAATTAAACAAACAAAACAATCAAATTTAAAACAAGTATGATGAACAAAGTAGCAAATTTAGAAATAAAAGTGCATCAATAAAGTTATTGAATGAACTCCATGCCTTTTCTTCACTCCTAATTTTTAAACATTGTAGTATGAATAGAATGAGTTGCTTTACATTATGTTAGTCTTACAAATGTATTTTACCCGACTCTAGAACACTGATGAGGTAGAAGACATCATTATTTCTTCTGTGCTTGGACTCAATGAAGTTTGGGTTTGTAACTTAAGAAAACATTAGAACACTGTCTAATTTGAAGGTGCAATATTCTGTCATTTGTGGAATTTCTGATGTTTATTGGTCTAGGCAATGTTTGGAAAGTATAGAGCAATCATTCCATTTCTTTTTCAAACTACATTTGAATATCACTGATTTTCATCTATAAATATATGCCATAACATTCTCTTTATTTTAAGTGATACGCTATCTGACAAGGGCAAGGGAGTGTCTACTGATAAGTCAACCCCTTGTTGGATTGTTGGGGCAGAAAGACCTGGCAGGGGACTGTACATGTGCAAACCTGTGACATAAAGTAAATTCAAATAGTCTAAAGCATTCTGCCTAAAACCTACAGCTGTATCTCTTTGTAGAATACTAAACTAATTAAATTTTGCTTATAAAGTGGCAACTATTTCAATCACCTTTCTCCCATCTTATTCAATTTCAACAGAGATATTTTAATTGTGTACCTTTTTAAGTGAAATAGAATGTCATATAATGAACTTCTTTAAAACTTAAAGGAACAATGAGTGCTATTTTTTTTACCAATAACCACAAAAATATCAGTCAATGATTGGGAATTTGAGGTTGTTATTTTCAATGCTCATGAATATTAAATATCTTAATGCACATATGTCTGTATGTTAAAAATAATTAATATATGTGATGCTCTCAGTATATTTTAGGTAACACCTTGGTTCTGTTGAGGCCAATAACTATAAAATAATGCCTCAGGCTCAAAGTTATTGAGATGCTGACATTACAGCTCAGGCTGAAGGCCTAATTACAAACTAGAGTTTGCTTATCTGGGCAATACTTCCCCATCCCTTATTTTGTGTTAAAACTTGGTTTTAATTATGTGCGAACCTGCAAGGTTATAATGTGAGTTTTGCAACCGAAGGCGCTGTCTCTATTTCTATATCACAGTCTCTTTAGACAAAGACACCTCCTGCTAATACAATATGTTTTATGTATGTACCCACCGATAATCAGGAAAAGTGATATTTCTATAGTTATGCTCCCTCCACATATACATAAGTACAGCCTAGGTTGCATGTTTATTTACATAATATGACTATGTCTGCCCATAGTTACAGTCTCTCTGTATATAGATATATAAATATCACAAGAATAACTGGTGCGGCTTTATAAATTATAAGCATTTCATAGCCTAAGGGTAAAAATTCTCCTGTCAGGGAGATGGGATGGTGAATCCTCCATTTGTCTCCAGACATTTCTGCATGAGCAGGACAGTGGATATCAATTCAAACTCTCCCCTGCCTGGCAGGCATTTCTGGCCACAGAGTTGCTAAGAGTATGAGATGGAATGTCTATATCTGCCCACCTGAAACAGGGTCTCTGCTTGATACTCGTGGCACCTCTTCTTGATTTTTCTCCTTGATTGTCCCTTCTACCTACAAAAAAAAAAAAGTGGGACATTGGGTTTTCTCCACAGTAATTATTATGGAATGCTATCTCTATTATTTTTATAGGAAGACAATGTATGGATCCCATAAATCTAGAATATGTTTTTGAGACATTCTCTGCCTTCAATCTTGAAGCAATTTTAGGAACACGATCCATATATAAGTAAGAGATAAAAAGGTTACTAAATTTATTTAAAGCACACTGTGCTTTGTAAATTGGAATAGAAGAGTCCATAAGTAGACCCATACAAATACAGACAAGAGATTCTGCTTTGCAAAAAATGACACAAACATATACCTTTCATAAAAATTAACTTAAAAAGTATAATGGATCTCAGAAGCAACAAAGCCCACACGGAAGAAGCACACCAGCCTTTTACCATGAGGTGTCAAAGGGATCAGGTATCAGACATCAAAGAACTAAAACTTATATCATTATAAATGTGGGAGGGGGAGTACAGATTGGGGTCCCAAAGCCCATCTGTAGGTGAAGCAACATACCCTTACAGAAGGGTCGCGGGGAGATGAGCCAGTCAGGGTGAAGTGTAGCAATTATGAAAAATAAAACTTTCCTCATGCTCTTCAATGTTTTCTCTCAACCCCTCCTCCCCTCCACTATCATGATCCTAATTCTATCTTACAAATCTGGCTACACCAGAGTATATACACTGGTATAGATAGTAACCAGAAACACAAGGAATCCAGTATAGATGATCCCTTCAGGACAATAGTGAGAGTAGTGATATCAGGAGGATGGAAGGAAGGTGGGGTAGTGTGTTAGTCCGGGTAGACTAGAGGAACAAATTTACAGACACGCATGTGGATATAAAGAAAGGATTTATATACAAAAGGAATGGAACACTGAAAACATCCCAACCCAGTCCAGTTCAAAGTCATGAGTCTGATATTAGCCCATATGCCCAATACCAGTCTATAATATCTCCTTCCAACTCACGAAGTCACAGGTCAGTAGGTGCAGAATCCCCACACTGGCAGGGGTTTCCCCATGGTTCCTTGTTTCCAGGGCTCAGGGTTCATCCACAGCATCCAGTGGTGGCAGAAGCAACTCTTCACTGGCAGGGGTCTCCACATAGCCTCTCCAGCTTCAGAGGTCTGGCTCCATTAGGGCTGCTTCAGAGGTCTGGCTTCATCAGGGCCAAGCCATGTAGCTTCTCCAGTTCCTCAGACTCTTGTCCATGGTTCAACATCTCTGAGACTAACTCCCAACAAGTAGGGAGATAGATTCTCATATCCATGAGGGAAATATCACGAGATTTGCCAGAAGTCTCAAGAGAAAGGTGTGCCCAAACGGAGGCTTCATTGGCTACTAAATGACTATCTCCAGATTAACAGGCTAGATTCCACCCCTACATCTCAGTCACGAAATTAACATAAGCACATGACTGCCACAGGTAGACAGGGGAAACTGATAAGGACCTAAATATAGCCTGCTCCTTGAACAGGTGAAAGCAGACACCAGATAGTATACAATATGACAAAATAATAATGATATATAAATTATCAAGGGTTCATGAGAGAAGGGGGGAGAGGGGAGAGAGGGGATAAAATGAGGAGCTAATATAATATCAAGGGCTTAAGTAGAAAGAAAATGTTTTGAGAACGATGATGGTAACAAATGTACAAATGTGATTGGCATACAATGGATTGTGGTGTGTTGTATGATCCACTAATAAAATGATTATATGTATATATCTTTATATCTATAAATATACACACATATATAAAGAAATTAAGTTTATTGATAAAAAATACTGAAAAAGTACTTATATGACCTTGTTTTTAGGATGTTTTCATCACAACATCAAAAGAAAAATTCATGAGAGAAAAGTTGTAGAATGCAAACTAATCAAAACTTTAATATTCTGCTCTTCAAGCCACACCATTAAGAGACAAAAAAGAAAAGCCATAGGACAGAAGAAAATGTTCTCAAAGCATATGTGATAACTTATCCAAAATACAAAGTCTTAAAAAGCAACTGTAACAATAACCCAATTACAGAATAAAGAAAATATCCAATATATTTCGATGAAAAAACATACTGATGATAAATAAGCATAGGGATAGTTATGCCACATAATATTTAATTAGGGAATTACAAATTAAAACAACAGGGAAACACCACACATTTATTAGAATGACAAAAATAGAAAATATTGAAATAGCAAACACTCTCAAGGCTGTGAAACAACAGACATCTACATTGTTATTAAAAGTGAAAACTGTTTGAGAGTGATGATGGCAACAAATGTACAAATGTGTTTGACACAATGGATGCATGGATTGTGATAAGAACTTATTAAAAATAAATAAAAGTGAAAACTGATACAGTCACTGTGTGACACAGTTTGGTAATCTGTTGTTGTTTAAATGAATGCAGCTTTACCATCAGAGGTACTTCTCTCCCCAAACTGGAAATTTTTTCAAAGATAAGTATTTAAATTTTGTTACAAAACAACCTTCACAGTACTCTCTATTACAATTAACACATTTGTCATATCTGCAATTCCACTCTTGGGAATGTTTACCACACTCATTTTTTGGATGGCTGATACCATCTCCCTTGTTTCTTTCTTCACCTCTTTTAATGTCTTCAAAATGCTGTCTACTCATGTCCACCTATATTTGCAGAAGTTGCACTGAGCAAGGTCAGGTGAGTCAGAAGCAAGGGGCAAAAAAAGCATGCTAGTTTTTGTCCAAAACTGACTCATTGAGATGGCTATTTGAGCATCTGCCACCACAAAGAGTCCCCTGCCTGCCACAAATTAGGCCTTTTTGTTGCACACTATTATGCAATCTTTTCAGAACCTCTAAATAGAAAGCTTGGTTAACAGTGTGACCTGGTAGAACAAACTCCAAATGCACCACCATCCCCATCAAATTAAAAGACAAACAAACCAAGAATGAACACTTGTCTTGATTTTGATTTCACTTGATGAACTCTTTTTGGGCGAGGTGACAATGGCATCTTCCAATGGCTTGATTGATGTTTGCTTTCGGATTGTAAGAATAGTGCCATGTCTCCTCAACAGTAATGACCTTGGGGAAAAACGTTGAGGTCCCTTGAGAGCTGTTCTTTTAAAGTACAGTATGTTTCCAGTTGACGTTCTCTTTCCAGGTCAGTCAGAACTCAAGGCACAAATGTTGCAATACCTCTTCTCATTCCCAAATCTTTCGTTAAAATTCAGTGTTATGTATAGAGGAAATGGGGTACTAACCCACCCAAGGGGAGTGTATTTTTTACATCTCCATAAGCAAAGAGGGACCAAACTTAAATCCAGTGTTTCCAGATGTGAATGCAGCATGATGCAATGGGACAGAGAACCATGGGAGAGATCTGAGAGCACAGCCCCAATCCCAACTACAAGTGCAGCCACCTCTCCCCAAAAGAGTTTGCCTTGGAGGTCAGCACTGAAGCTGTAATAAATGAAGGGAGAGGAAGATAGAATGGAGTACATCCTGACCCACCAAGCCTTCCAGATAATATTCCCACTCAGAGCAACCAATGCTGAGAGAGGATCATATGGCCAGTTACAATATGAAATACGGCTACCCTCACTGACCCCAGGCCTTTTGGAGTCACCAATGAAGAAAAAGGGTTAGGATTATACACTGTCTGGCCCAACCCAAACCATGGCAAAAAACTAAGAGTGTGCAACAGAACATGAAGATCCAGATCGAGTGCCAAGGATATACTTTGGGTCCAGGGTGTGGCACCCCATCTGAATCAACCAGGAGACACTCCTGGAGGTCAACAAACAGACCTTAAACTATTTACAGGCTTTTATATTGTTATCATTTTTATATTTTACATATATATTGGACATTGTGATTTTTTGTTGATGTTATCATTGTTCTATTTTCTTGGGTTGCTTCATTTTAGGATGCCATTTTTTTGTACATTGTTTTCTCTGCAGGTCTATCTAGATATAATAGGCTGGGTGAACAGTCTAGAGAAGAAAACGAAGGGACTGATGGTTCTGGGGTGGGCATGGGAGAAGGGGAGGTGGGGAAAAGGAGGTGGTGTTGACCGGCCATGGGATAAGGGAATAACAAGTGATTCAAAGTCAATGACAGGGTGGGTGTGAGAGGTCCGATAGGGATTGATCAAGCCTAATGTAACAGAGAGAAAATACTGAAACCCAAATGGAGTCTGAGCATGATTGTGGGATGGGAGGAGGTATAAGAAAATAGAGGCATTTATAGAAGTTGAAATACAGGCATGTACATAGGTGCATATATCATATATGATGAGGGGGAAATAGATCAGTGTGTAAATACTTATAGGGTTAGTATTAGCAAAGCAGTTGGGCACTGAACCTCCACTCAAGTACTTCCTCAGTGCAAGAACATTTTGTTCTACTAAATTGGCATTCCATGATGTATACCACCAGGACACGATCACTGAAAACAAATGTGTGCATAAGCAAATGTGGTGAAGAAATTTGATGGTGCCCAGCTATCAAAAGATATAGCATCTATGGTCTTAAAGGCTTGAAAGTAAACAAGCGGCCATCAAGCTTAGAAGCAACCCCACATGGAAGAAGCACACCAGCTGGTGCAACCATGGGATATTGAAGAGATCTGGTATCAAGCATCAAAGAACTAAAAATTTTATCATTATAAGTGAGGGGGAGTGTAAATTGGGGACCCAAGCCCATCCATAAGTGAAGAGACATCCTTCTACAGAGGGGTTGCAGGTAGGAGACAATCCAGTCAAGGTACAGTGTAGTAACAATGAAATGTGCAACTTTCCTCTGGTTCACAAATGCTTCCTCCCACCCACTATCATGATTCCAGTTCTATCAGACAGATCCAGCTAGACCAGGGGATGTACACTGGAGTCAGAAATATGGGGAATTTTAGATAGATGATCCCTCAGGTCTAGTGGAGGAAATAGTGATACTGGGAAGGTAGAGGGATGGTGCAGTAGAAAAGGGGAAATAATTTCAGGGATCTACATATGACCTCCTCTCTGGGGTGTGAGCAACAGGGCGTGAGTGAAGGGACACATTGGACAGTGTACAATATGAAAATGTAATAAAAATTTGTAAATTATTAGGGGTTCATCAGGGTGGGGGAGGGGAAATATGGGGAGCTGGAATTTAAAAAAAAAGAATTAGAGGAAAAGGGGGAAAGAGGAGCTTATACCAATGGCTCAAGTAGAAAATATTTGGAAGTGAGTATGGCAACATGTGTACAGGTGTGCTTGATACAAATGATGCACTGAGAGTTATAAGAGCTATAAGAGTTGCCAATAAAATCTTTATTTAAAAAAAATTTATTGAACCAAGTTCCAAGATAGTCCAATAACTTCCCCATATCTTCAATGCTCTGTCATTGGCCTTTGAGCACAAGTGCACACATTTAGTTGGTATTTTTGTCCTTTTGAGAAGTCACTAGATGTCCAGAATGAGGTTTGTCATCAATCAGCATTTCACCTCTTTTCAAACAATAAAACCAATCAGAAACTTGAGTTTTTCCCATACAGCTTTCCTTATAAACTGTGTTCAACATCATAACATTTTCTATGGCATTTTTCCAAACAGGAAGCAAAATTTCACAGTTGTATGCTATCTCTTAAATTGGCCATCACAAAAAACCAAGGTTCAGGTAAAACTGCTTTTGTGAAAATGGTCACTGTGACGAGAGAGAAACTTCCCAGGTGATGCCCCTGGGTGCACTGACTCAGAGCAAGTTGTTCAAGGCTTGCCTAGTGGGAAAAATGTGTACTATGAAAACTCCACCCGGCAGTGCTTTTCTTCTGTTTTTTGGGGGGTACCACCTTATATAAATCCAATAATCACAATCTTAAGTAGTTGCTCAAATGAATCGAAAACATGTATATACAAAAACCTACACACAAATATTTATTTTTAATTGTATTCATAATTATAAAAACTGGATACAAATATAATAATTTTCAATAGGTAAATAGCAAAACTGTGTTGCTATTGATCAGTGTCTTCAAGTAAATTATGACTCGCAGTGACCCTTTTTACAAGAAAAGGAACACTGTCCAGAACTGCATGAACCTCACAATCTTTTTTTAAGTTTGAGCTCATTATTGCAGTCAGTGACAATCCATCTCATTGATGATCTTTCTCTTTTTCACTGGCCCTATACTTTACCAAGCATGATGTCTTCTCCAGGAACTGATCCTTCCTGTTCACATGGCTGTAGAGCATTAGATGATGTCACCATCCTAATTCCAAGGACCATTCTGGCTGTAGTTCTTTCAAAGCAGACGTGTTCATTCTTCTGGCAGCTCATGGCATGTTCAACATTCACCATTCAAGCCATAATTCAAAGGCATAAATTCTTCCTTGGTTTTCCTTACTCATAATCAGCTTTTCTATGCATGAGATGTGATTTAAAAATGCCATGCTTTGTTACTTAACACATCATGGTCTATTTCTGCTTTATGAGAGGTCTTTTTGAAGTAGATGTTCCAATCATTTGTTTTTTTAATTTTATTTCTTTTTTCATAGGCATTTGATGTAGAACCGAATAAAATGAAACCATTAATAATTTCACGACTTTCTCCAGTTAGGTTTCTTACTCTTATACTTCTAAGCACGCGTATTTTCTTTAGACTGAGATGTAATCCAGACAGAAGGTTATAGTCTTAGTTTTTTTTAAGTAAATGTTTCACTTGTAGCCAGCAAAGCTCTGTCATCTGCATATTGTAGACTGTTAATGAGTCTTCTTCATATCGATATGTCATATTCTCTTCCATACCATAATTGAACTTCTTGAATTGTTTGTTCTATATCCAGACTGGATAAGAATGGTGAAAGAATTCACCTTTCAGAATCTTAAACCACACAGCATTCTCTTGCTCTATTTGAATGACTATTCCTTGTTCTACATACAGGTTGACATAAACACAATGCAATGTTCTGAAATGTCTGGTCTTCTAAAGGTTATTCATAATTTGTTATGTTTCACACCATTAGAGGGTTTTGTGTACCAATAAAACACAGGTAAATATCTTTCTGGCCTATTCTATTTTCAGCCAAGTTGTATCTGACTTCAATAATGATATCTTTCATCCCATGCCTTCTTAATGATTTCCCTAAACATATACTGTTGCTTTCATTTTTGTAAAATTAGCAAATTTTAAAATGCAGATATGTAAAAATAGATATTGGGGACAGGAGTACATCTGAGCTGTAGTGTTGGCAAAGAATATTGAAAGTACCACGGAATGCCAATAGAACAAACGTCTGCATCAGAAGTGCAACCAGAATGCTCCTCAGAGGCAAGGATGGGAAGACTTCTCTCACACACCCTGATCTGCCATCCTGAGAGAACAGTTTCAGGGAAGGACAACGTTCTAGACAGAATGGAGGAGGAGCAAGAAAGAGGAAGACCTTCGATGGGATGGATTGATGTAGTGGCTGCAACAATGGGTTCAGACATAACAATTTAGAGGATGGCACCAAACTAGGAAGTGTTTCATTCTGTTGTGCAAAGTGTTGGAACCAATCTGATGATACAACAGCATAGTTGCTTTTATGTAAAAAATAATTTAAGTAGTTCTTGAATCTATTACTATTTGGGCAATGGTCTAAAATATCTCTCAGAATAATGCTTCATATGGTCAAATTTTCATTTAATTTCATTTCAATTCCATTTCTCTGTGACCTTCAATCTTCTAGTCTACGTAAACTGTTATCTAGAACTGTTTCATTTTTAGATTTGTTACTATCTTGGTACTTCATTTACTCTTTTCTTGTTTCCAGGATTCAGTATCCATTTCTAGTTTTATGACTCATTTCTTGGATTGAAGTTGAAATTAGCTGTCCTCAAGGTGAAAAGGATTTCAAAACTGTTCTGTGCCCACAAAGTTCCCTTTAGTAAAGCTTTGCCCTTTCTTCAAAAACCTGGTGGTGCAATCCTTCAGTGCTCGGCTGACAATCAGAAGGGGGTCATGTGAGCCCCATGATTGGTCCATGGCAGAAAGCTGGAGCAGTCCGTTTCCATAAATATCCCTGCTGGGAAACCTCCTGGGACAGGTGCACTCTGTACTGCAAGGTTCCTATGACTTGAGTTGAAGGCACTGAATCTGGGTTTTATTTTTTTCTTGAACCATGGAAAGCATGTGTGTGTCGACTTCTATGATTGACAATGAATCAGACTTACTCATCCAATTTATTTTTTGGCAATCCACTTCAAATTAACCGCATGATGCTAAAAGATCAAAGGCTAACAATAAAGGAGCTCACCACAGTCTGTGCCATCTGGCAATACAGTAGCAGGTGTCAATAATCAATTACTCCTGGGGTTAATCCTTTCCATGTCATCTCATACAAAGAGGGGACCAAAAGGAAGGTGATACTTAATCCACAGCAAGAAGAAGAACCATTTAATTGGACTAGCTGGCATCTGCCTTCCCTTCTCCTCCTCTAACCCTACTTTTCTAAAGACCAACAGCAACAGCACACACACACACACACAAACACAAACAAGCATCGGAAGTGACCGAGTTTGGCAATTTTGTTGAATACAGCAGCTACTTTTTAAGTGATCTGAATGATTTAATCCAAAAGAACTTCAGCCATAAAGCTTCCATCTTAGAGAGGAAGGTCTGAGTGGCCAGTATAAGTAATATCCAGAGGATAAATAGCAAAACCAATGGACTTCCCTTTGCTTCCTTTTTCTCTAGGAGATACTGTCACTGGAATAATGGGGCCTGATGTATGGTTGGCTGATGCAGCCCTGCCAGCAGCATTAGAGCTCAAATTGTCCTTCTGATAGATTAGGGCTAGATAGCATTGTGACACTCCCTGTCTTTTCTCCTTTAGTCAAGTTCAAATTTCACTTGGCTCTGTGTATGCAAGTTATACCTCTAGTCTTTCTTTCTTTCTTTTTTTTTTTTTGTAGCATCACTGCCCTGGTGGGAGTAGGAAGCCCAGCCTTGCTCCTGGAGAGCTGCTGCTGGATTTGAACCAACAACCCTGTGGGCCGCAGTCCCGCACACAACCACCGCGCCACCAGGGCTCAGCCATCTGTAGTCTTTATTTACATAGTAGTGCTGTAAACAATGAAAGCCAGCATGTAATTATTCCGAGTGAACCATCTTTTAAAATCAATGTAAATTGAAAGCAAGTTTCATTTTTCACTCAAATCATTGCCCTAGTCTAGTACTTTAATATGTCACTAGCGTTATTTGAGTCAAGGAATAGTTATCTAGTGGGAAAATTCTCAAATATCATCATGAAATCTCACCACTACTTTGTCAGTTGGTTGTAATGTGGTAGCTTGAGTGCTGCCATGGTTCTTCCAACTATGTCCCTGGTATATCAAATGCCCATCGGGTCACCTGGTGGACACAGTTCAGTGCCCTTTCCAGACTCAGACATAGTAAGGAAAAAAGGCCTATTCTTTCTACAAACTACCCAATGAAAACCTAATGGCTTGAAAACATTCCAAACATGCATTGATGGAAACAATGGACGTGTGCATTCTAACAGTTGTAAAGATGACACAGAACTAGGCAACACGGCTGTCCAGGAGACCACCGTGAGTAGAAACCGGCTGTGGGGCAACTAATGAAAACAATCAAGGATTATGAATTCTATTATTCCTCCAGGTAACAGTGATGATCATAATATAAATCAATTAAAACTGGAGGACACAGTTTTAAGATCTTGGCCAGTGTTCTCTTGCCTAATACTCACAAAGCACCTCAGGCATATATTGTTATGGCCATTTTACAGAGGAGGTCACTTGAACAGATGCAATGTGATTCTTCCCCCACTACAACTGTGTCCCGAGACCAGACATTTACATGGTAAAATTCAGGGTCCAACTGGAACAGCGTGAACCCTCTACTTCCCATAAATAAAAGCTGGCATGAACTCAGTTAGATTTTGTTGACTTTGGGAACAACTGACAAGAATAAAAAAAACAGATGAAGTTAAGGAGTACAGCTTTGAGGTCTTTAGCTGAGCAAGAAGGTGCAGTTGCTGAAATGATGGGAGGCCTAGTGGTCCTGGAGTGGGGAAAGGACCACAAGGAATGACTAGAAACTGGGGGAGGGTGTTGCTATCTTCCAATCCAATATACTTGTACAATATTTTAAAAACAGAACCATGAATGACATGCAAGGTGCATATCAGCCTTACAATATTAATTTACCAACACTAATTCTGGCAAAAATTTAGTAGCCATATTCAGGTGATGTCTTTTAGTCAGTCTTACTACTGTCTGTAAGCACAATGGAACACATTCATTTGCAGTGCCATAGTCATTGCCATCTTAAGAAGGTGATTGTGATCAAATAGGAAACATGAGAAGAAAGCATGTAAGACTGAATTATTCCTGATATCTTTGGGGGAGAAAAGGCAGGATAGCAGCAAAATGTAGTATGTAAAATTTATTTTTAAAACCCTCAAGACCTTAAAAAGATATCTGTACATTCATAAGATCACAAAGAAATAAAAGACATACTTGGGGTTGACTCATAATAGCACAAAAGATATTTAGTTTTATAAGACAGATGTGAGTTTGAAGAATGTTCTTTTCTTGCTATAGATAAATAAAAAAATGATACATTCAATTAAGAGCAGAATATCCCCCCAAGTAGCAAACCAGGTTAAATATAAGTCAGTCACTTTCAAGGTAGCTAAGATTTTGTCAATTACTTAATGAGTTATAGCTCAGAAAGTAAATTGCAACTTACTTTCCTGGAGAAGGCAACAATAAGAAAAGATATGAGGGAAGAAAGAAACTAAAACGGAGTTAAGGTAAAAGAAATGTAACATTTCCTGCTGCATCAAATAATTACTTTCCCCAAGATATTTTTGAAGATGAAAAGTATTTATATTAGAGATTTCATGATGGGGTTATTATTAAATATAGGGGGGAAATTCCCTGAAATGAATGGACATCTTTTTTTAAAAAAAGGTTTCTGCTATATTTCTAGCAGTGATTTCTGTTCCAGAAAGTCTTATCTGGAGACTAGAAGACATAAACCTAAGCAACGGAAGCTATTTTTATATGAACAATGTGGAAAACTTGCTATTATTGGTGTTAGATGTACGGTACTGCACCTACTTGCAAAAAGAAAGGCAGTGTTGTGCTATGCTTATCTATTGTAACTTGGGCAGATGACTCACGAAGCATTTATTATGCTATATGAAATGGCTCAGATTTTGTAATACTCACCCAATTAGTTTCTGTGATCTATCTTCTTTGGGTTGAAGTGATCGAGACTTGCTGTAGAGATTCTAATAAGTCCAAATGAGCATTCAAACCAAACCATCAAATCATTTCTGACTCATCGTGACCCTATCAGACAGGAGAGAATGGTTCCAGAGACTTCCGAATCAGTAATCTCTATGGAAGCCATATCTTTGGATTTGAACCAACGACCTTTCAGTTAGCAGCTGAGCACTTAACCACCTTTCCATGAGGACTCCATAAAGAGATGCATAACCCCAAAGGGAACTCACTACCTTCCAGTTGTTTCGGACTCATAGCACTCCTGCCGGACAGAGGCAAACAGCCCTTTTCATTTTCCCAGCCAGTCTCATCTCTCTCCCAGGGAGTGTAGGGGGGATTTGATTTTTCAGTCCCTAAATTGGCAGCCTGCTGCTTCTTCCATTGTGCCATCAAGGGGCCCAGGAACGTGTGCCTGTCTCCCAACTCTGCACTCTGACAAGTGTATCAGCGGTGTGAGAATCCAGTGGAACACCTGACGACCGGGCCTACTGGACATTCCGGGAAGTCAGATGGGTTCTCCCTGGTGGCAAGCAGCTAAGTACAATGCCCTGGTTTCTGAGTTCTTTGGTGCGCGGGAAGCGTTCCCGATTTATTCATGAAGGCTGGCCGTTTGCCAGGCTTCAGCCTCTGTCGGTTGTGCAGTGGGCTGAGTAGTCCCAGGTGCGGACAGAGTATTATGCCTAGTCCTTATTTACAGTTTTCTTCGAATTGCTTTGAAGTGTGAACAATCAAGTTGCGGCACGCTGCAAAGATCTTTCCACATGAGCTTTTTATTTTGTTTTCTCTTACAACTCTGAAGTCTTCTCACAACAGAAGTGTTTGTCTACAGTCATGAAAATGCATTTGGAAAGATAATCCCGAAGAACATAGCTCATAAAATAATTTTGCTCTCTCTGAGCAAGATAAAATATAAACAGACAACAGTATTCTTTTTCTGCTGCTTCTTTGAGAAAGGAGTAGTTTAGCAAGGCTTTTTGTTCATTAGTTCAGGAAAATCCATAAAGGGCACACCCCCGGGTCTTGGTGAGGTTATATAAGATAGGTCTTCAAATACCTGCATCCAGAATAGGAGTGGTACCATTTGTCATTCCTGACCCAACTTTTGTTTTCTAGTACTTGATAACATATGTGTACAAGCCATGCCTAAGCACCCGTCTTTCTGATAATTCTTGATTTAAAAATATATATGAAATTAAATAAACTAATTAATGATATTTTGTGTCCCTAGCTTTACATCTAAGAGGTTAGGATCAAAGCTCTAACCAGAATGATACAGTGGTAGACCATCTCACAGTCCAGTTATCCAGGGCAGTTTGCAAACAACTGTCTCCTTGAACTCTGTCTGCTGTGTGTATGTGTGTGCAAATCACACTCAAGGTGGTGGGAATCCATTCTCAAAACTGGAAGGGGGTTCGTGAGTGCCCAGGAAGTGGGCACGGGGTGTCCATGGGAGTTGTTTAACCACATGAAAGGGTTGTAGCTCTGCATTCTGCCAGGCCATCGAGCAGTTCTCACGATCTGGTTTGAGATGCAGAGAGGACTCTTTGTGGCTAATTTTCATCCCCTTTTGAACCTTCCATCTTCATTTTGAAAGATCACAATTCTAAGCGATCATTAGAGTCAGGATGACTGGGGTGGGGATGCTGAGCCCACTTACACTTGTGGTGGATGGTACATTAAGCAATGATCCTGATAGTGCTCAGTGATCAGCACTGATAGTGTTTGCAGCCTGACCCCAAGATGAGTTAATGCAGAAGACAAAAAGGAGGGAAGCACGCAGCCCAGTTTTTCATCAGGCTGTTATATACATAACAGGTACACATCCTCCTTGTTCACACCACATCGGAGCCTAGGGAAAAGTTGCAAACTTCAAGCCATCAGCAACTTAAAATTGCTGTTGTCGAATCGCTTTTTTTTTTTTTTTTAACAGCAGAGGGTCCATGTGCAGACCAACTTTAATAGCAAGGGGAGAGTCCAAGACTCATGTTTGGAGTGCCAAATTGATTTCCCAATCACATTTCAGATGTAAAAATTCAGTGGGCCCACATTTCCTTCTCTGGGCCTGCTCCTCCCCCACTTCCATATACCCAAGTGTGCCCAGGGGCCCCATCAACTTCCACTGATGTTTCTTCATTACCATGAAAACACTCAAGCTGTCTTGAAGGAATTTGCCAAGCAACATTCCTCTTTTGTACCCAGGCCCTCCTTGATACCTCTACAAATAGTTTCCAGAACATTATGCCCCTGCCAGAGGTAGGTTTTATGATTTGGACTTTTTTTTTAAGTTTCAGAGTCCTTAGTTCCAAACTCTTCCTTTTAACTTCTCTGTCCAGTGGACAGCACTCACCCAGTGTGGTTGTTCCACAGTCTCCTGACCACTGGAGGGTATTATGAGTGAAGGGGTGGAGTTTGGTCCGTCAATCAGGTCACAGTTTGATGACCTCATTTGGAGGTGTGACTGAGAGAAATAGCTCACTGCAGGGTAGACCCATTCTATCTTCCCTTTTCTGCTGCTGAGACGCTCAGAGAGCTGGAAGAGACACATGTACAACTGCACCCCCATTGAGATGCTTCCACTGCCAATGGATTCACAAGGCCTTCTACCCTCCGGTCTGTGATGGTCCTGCAGGTGCTGCATGAGAGGAACTTATGGACTAGTATCAGAAACATGGACTAACATCCATCTTACTGACTTGACCTGGATTGGGATAGGAGGTTTTCTCAATATATGTTTTTCCTTTATATGAAACTCGTTCTTATACACATACAAGTTTCTCTGGATTTGTTTCTCTAGCCAACCCAGACTAACACACCTAGTATTTCCAACAGTTCAGGTGCTAAAATGCCTAGGGAACTTTTCAAGTGAATAGTCACAATGCCTCATGGGTGCATTTAATAGGAAGAAATGTAGTCTCGGTTACTTGATGTGAGAAGATTGTCAAGAGGAGTCAGCTCCTTTATATGTTTCCTCCCCTTCACCCAAACACAAGCCTCTGTAGATTTTTGTTTAATGTTTGAGTTACACCTCCTCCTTCAAAGGATAAAAGAGTTCAGTGTGAAATTTGCTGTACAAACTTTTGTGAAGGTTCTATAGTCCTCATATAATACTTCAGGAGAACACATTGAGCTGATTCCCTTGATGGCTTCATGATGGAATGCAGAAAGCAACTGCTATGTGGATTTCCTTCTTCCTTCTTACTCGTCGATTCTCTTCTCTGTATCATCTGACCTTGAGTTATATTAACACCAGACTCTTCAGTCAAAATAAAAGCATGGAGCTATTTTTGTGATAACATGTAAAACCCTAACACCCAGCAAAGGTGTTGCCCACAGAAATTTGCCACTTGAAAAACAAGGCTCTTATACAATAATCACACTGTATTGTGACATTCAGGGGGAAAATTGAAATGGTGCTTTTGTTTTGTTTTTCAAATTCAACATCCCAACCTCTCTGAGCCTGAGAAAGGAGCTTACTGGGGATGGGGCATGGGGGTGTATTTACATATATCCAAATGTAAGGGGCCAAATCAAAGTGATGTGCCATAGAAACAATACAATATTGTGATGGTATCAGCATTTCAAATATAAGCCTCTTTACCCCTTCCAAAATGAATTGCTATTCAGTCCAGACTGGAGTTACACAAAAGTTACCACACAGTCTAGCAACTCCATTTATCGAAAATAATTTTTGCAGAACAGTCCTCTTAACTATTTTTAAATGATAGCATTTCACCCATACAGAAAATGCATTTTTTGTTGCTTATATTATTTCACTTTTTTATTTTGGTCCTCGTATGACTGAAGTACAGCTTCATTTTCAACCATTAGTCCATGATGTTGACTGGTGCCTTTAGGCATTTCAGGGATAAAAATAAATTGACCAAGTTATTTTGTTTGGAAATGCAGCTTCTGCACATGTACTGGATTTTTTTTCAATAAATATTTCATAGCTCATTTTAGCACACAACCTTATCATTTCACGCATATGGGAGGCAGATGAAGTTAAACCAAGTGCTGTATCATACCTCAAAGTCTATCATTCAGGCTCAAGTTTCAATTTTCTGAAGTATCTCAAACAGAATACATGCATGGCAAGCTCATTAACGTCAGGAATTGTTGCTATATTTAATACTTCCTTCTTAAATAAAAACAAAACAAGAACACATTTAAAATTAGTGTCTAGTTATGCCTTGGTATACAGCATTTCAGGGAAAGGGCTGAAATGTTTCTCTTTTGCAGGCTAGGGGCTCTTTGTGTGTTTCCAATTTATTAAACCAAGTTTCTCAGTTATTGGGGTGGTCCAGCTAGCCAGCAGAGAACTGCCTAATCCTTACTTCTCCAAACTGAACCTTTCTAAGAGGATATGAGCAGACACAGTAGGAAAAGGGGAGACCAAGTATCAAAAAGTGATGCTTTCCTTTCCAAAAAAGGAAAAAAAATATTCTTGCAAGCCACACTAACCATGAGGGAAAAAGAGATGGGACAATATGCTTCTGCAGAAATATAGCCTTCCAAACCCCAGGCGGCCATTTCTTTCTGTAGTGCCCCTGTGAGTTGGACTTCACTCAACTGCAATGGGTTTGGATATAAGGTAAATGTAAAATTCCCATTTTAAAGATAAAACAGCTGAAGCCCTGCAGAAACAAGTGATTTAGTTCAAGATTATGTACTATTATAAAGAGAGGTATTGAAAGTGAGCTGGGCATTAGCCTGCTAACCAAAAATTTGGTGGATTAAACATAGCAGTCCCTTTGTAGGATAAAAGATGATACTGTCCTTGAGCAAGGACAATGTAACTGAGAGGAAGTACTGAAACCTAAGTGGAGGATGAGCATGATAGTGGGACAAGAGGAAAGTAAAAGGAAAGAGAGGAAAGAAATAAAAGGTAAAGGGCATTTATAATCAGGCATGGGCAGGTAAATATGATTATTTATGATGAGGAGGAAATAAATCTATGTAAATATATTTATAGGTGTAGTACTAACATAGCAGATGGACCTTGGGCCTTCATTTAAGTATTCCCTCAGTGCAAGAACACTTTGTTCTATTTAATTGGTATTCCATGATGTTCTCTTGCCCAATATGAGCACTGAAGACAAATGTATCTGCTAATGTGGTGAAGAAAACTGATGGTGGACAGCTATCAAAAGATATAGCACCTGGGATCTTACACGCTGAAGATAAACAAAGAGCCATCTAGCTGAGAAGTAGCCATGTTCACACGAAAGAAGCACATCAGCCAATATGGTCATGAGGTATCGAAAGGATCAGGTCTCAGGCATCACACAGGGAAAAAACTTATCACTGTGTGCTCACCTTCCTGAGACGGTTGCTGAGGAAATGTTGGGGCATGAGGAAGAGCAGTGAAGGAAGATGATGACAGGGTTCAGCTATCAAAAGATACAGCATCTGGGGTCCTAAAGGCTTGAAGGTAAGCAAGCAACCATCTAGCTCAGGAGCAACAAAGCCCACTATGGAAGGAGCACACCAGCTTGTGTGACCATGACATGTTGATAGAGTCAGCTACCTGGCATCAAGAACAAAAATCACATCATTGTGTGCCCGTCCTGATATGATTGTTGAAGACAAATGTGTGCATAAGAAAACGTGGTGGAGAAAGCTGATGGTGCCCAGCTGCCAAATGATAAAGCATCTTAAAGACTTGAAGATAAACAAGCAACCACCTACCACCAGAGCAGCAAAGCTGACATGGACAAAGCACACCAACCTGTGCTTCCTGAGGGGGTTGGGAGTGCAGGTATCAAGCATCAAGGAACAAGAATCACATCACTATGAAGAAGGGGGAGTGCAGAGTGGGGATCCAAAGTCCATTTGTGGGCAATTGGACATCCCTTTACAGAAGGCTTTCAGGGAGGAGAGGAGTCAGTCAGGGTGCAGGGAAGTAATGATGAAATATACAACTTTCCTCTAGTTCTGAAAGACTTCCTCCCCACAACTATCATGATCCCAATTCTACCTTAAAAATCCAGCTGAACTGGAAGAGGTACGTTGGTACAGATGGGACCTGGAAATACAGGGAATCCCCCAGGACCAGTAGTGAGAGTGGAGATACCATGAGGGTGGAGGGGAGGTGGAGTGAAAAAGGGGGGCTGATGGCAAGGATTTACATATAACCTCCTATCTGGAGGATGGACAGCAAAGGAGTAGGCGAGGGGAGGTGTTGCCAGTGTAAGATATGACAAAATAATAATAATTTATAAATTATCAAGGGTTCTTGGGGATGGAGGGAAAAGATGAAGAGCTGATGTCAGGGGCTTGAGTGGAAAGCAAATGTATTGAGAAAGATGAAGGCAGCAGGCATGCAAAGGTGCTTGACACAATATATGTATGCCTAGATTGTGATAAGCATTGTATAAGTTCCCAATAAAATGACTTATTAAAATAAATAAATAAAACAGAAAAAAAGATGATACTGTCCATTGCCATAAAGATTTACAGTCTTGAAACCCTAAATGAATAGGGTCATTATGAATTGGAATTTGGGAACATTTGGTGGTATGGAAAGTACAATAAAAATATTTGAAGTCTTTTAAACAGTCAACTCAGTTAGACTTTTGGATTGCAAACTGGATTTCAGAAGGAATCAACACAGGAAGCAAATATGTCAAATAGAGAGAGGCATATATCCTTAAAGAGTTTTCAGGTTCAGATGGACTTCATTATAATCTCATGGTGTGTTAAAACCCCAGAGAAGATCAAATGGAAGGGATCCCACAGTTTCCAGAACATATGATCAAATAAACAAGCTTCATTCCTGTTCCTTCTTCATACTTCCTAATGGTGTCCTGTGTGTGTGTGTGTGTTTGTTTGCACATCCATATGCATATGTTGGAGGTGAATGGCCTTCTTTTATACCACAATATGAAGAAAGACCTCTTTCAGTTTCTTGTTTTTGCCTTATTTTTCTTGTGTGTGTGTGTGTGGCCGCGAAATGCAATTGCCACATTAGCAATGGATGGTTTCTCCTGGTAATGAAACTATGCTTTATGGAATAGACACTGAATGCTACAAGACAAGGTTCTTGACTCCAGTAAAGGTTTTCATGCTTGGAAACCCACAGGATCAGTTCTACTCTGTCCTATAAAGTCACTGCATGCCTCAGCATTGAACTTGATGGTAGGGAGTGTGTCTGTCTGTTTGTTTTATGAGCTGGAAGGAGCCTTGGTGGCATACCTATTAAGACATAGGGCTACTGATGGAAAGTTGGTGATTTGAACCCACCAACTGCTTTTCAGAAGACCTGGCCATCCACTTCAAAAAAGACCACAACCGAGGAAGCCCAATGGGGTTATCCCATGGGACCTACATGACAGAGTTTCAAATAGACTTAAGCACACCTAACCAAAATAACCACCTGAGAGATGAACTTCTAGAAACACAGATCAATTAAAAAAATGACTCAAAGACAATGAAAATTTGAAGGAAACGTTGTAAGTAGCAAGATATGGCTTCATTAAGGAATATTGAAAGTATTCATTTTTTAGAAATTTAGCTCTCCATAATTCTTTTATTTCTTTCACAAATTGGATAATTAATGTGAGTTAGTCAAAATCCTCTATGGCTAAAATCTCTGTGATTCTTTAATATTATAACTATATGGGCTCATTTCTCATTTTCTTCCATACCTCATTTAAGGCTTGAAGTCAGTGGGAATTACCCCAGGCAAGATGAATTAGAGACTATCTGCCTAATCACTTAAGGCAGACTGTCAATTTTTAGAAATTATTAAGTACATCTACATAGTCATATAAAATGTGGGTTTTCATAATAATCCACATTTTTATACTTCTAATATAGATGGGAACATTCGTTCTTAAAACCTAAATAAAATCTCATAGGATAATAAAAATTTTAAACTATAAGATTACTTATTTATCACTCATTTATTCAAATGGGGGGGAAAAAAGGTCTATGGAGAATCTCCATGGGCCAAAGAATGTAGCCTCTTTTTCAGACTATTTAAATCATCTGGGCCTCTGTTTCTTTGTTCGTTGGATGACAAGAGTGAGTGAGGAAAGGCTGTGAGCAGCTCTCACACTTTGTCCCAGTGCTGGGCTGGGAATTTCACCAGGGAAGCTCGCTCGATTGTTGCCAAGCCAAATCCATCCCACAGAAGCTGAAAGGTTATGACCCCTGTTCTCCTGTCCTTTGCACTAGGACACATGAACTTTCTAAAGAAAAAGAAAAACAAATAACTTTTTAACTCTGAAAATGTATCCTATATCCATCAAAGGAAATTGATAGCTCTGCATTGAAGCTCTGCTTATTACAGGTAAACGAAATTAAGTAGTAAAATATCACCTATTAGTTCTCGAAATTCAAAGCCCAAACTAATGCCAGGTTAATCTAGGCACAATACACTTTCTCTCTGTATTTTTAATGAAGGCCTATTATTTACATATCATGTAAATCTTCCAGCAATTTCGGTATGCCCCTAGTAGGGATTGAGGCTAAGTGAGGGGACTTTAAAAAGTCATCAAAAAACTCCCTTCTCTTTTCCTTCTACTTGTCAGTGAACATTTGAAAACTCTGAGAAGTGGTTCAAGGTGGCAGAGCTCCTAGACTTTACCTTTCTGCCTGGGAGTGGCTAGTGGACTCTAGCTGCTGACCCCACAGGTAGTTTCCAGCCCAATTTATGACAACGATCCTGTCAAGGCTCCTAGTTCTATCCTGTAGGCTTGTGGCAATCAGTGAAGAGTTCTTCACCAGGGATAAATCAGGGGATATATCTACCATCACATAGATAAAAGATTCTAAACTTGCAAAAATGAACACTTCAAGTCATATTGAACAGAGGGGCAGCTTTATAACATAAGAGACCTGACTGAGCAGTAGCAAGAGAGTCAGGAGCTAGCGTGGGGGCCAGCGAGATGGATTGTTCAGTCCACAAAGCAAGTGCAGTTGAGAGGTTTGAGCCAGAAATCTGGATTATGGAGGAAGGTGCCTTTGGACGCTTAATTGTGGAGCTGGGTTTGCTAAGCCAAAGAAACCGTGCTGATGCCTTTGAGTTGAGGCTTAGAGTGGAGTGGCAAGCCTTTTTGACATTTTTTGGTTGCTCTACAATCTATTTTTAATATTGCCCAAGCAGGGCTGATGCCAGGCCAAGTGACTAAGGGCCAGAGAAAGACTTCCCAGAGGCAGAGAAGAAACTGTCTTGAACGAACAATTGCATCCTTAGACTTCCTCATTTATTTAGGGTAAATATGTTAAGTTAAAATATAATTTCTTATTTGGTCTCCCCTTTGGGCCATTGAAAAGATGTCTCAGTTTTTAAAAAGGTGGAGGGTGGTAGGCAGGGGAATACATAGGGATTAAGTCTTCAGTGAATTCTCTCTGACCATGGACCAATGATTTGAATAGCGTTGCTATCATACAGATTGCATTAGAAAGTGGACTAATGGAGATGTAGTGAGGCTAAAATTTAAAACATTATCTTTTGATCTCCTTTTTGACCCTTTTAAAAGTTATTTTAGTTTTTAATACTTTCTTATCTGTTGAAGGTTTTCTGTTGTATTTTGTTATTATATTTAGGGTTGGGGTTTTTAGGTATATTTTTCTCTACATGAAACCCAGGATAGGCAAATTTATATAGTGAGTAACTGGATTAATGGTATCTTGGGCTAATGGTATGGGAGGTCTGGGGGAAATGGGGAGCTAACATCAACGAGTAAAAGAAAGAAGAAATTGTTCTAAAATTAATTGTAGTAATGATTGTACAACTCTTTTTGATATGACAGTTATACGGGGATCATGTGTAAATGAAATTTAAAAATTACAGTCTATATTATAAAGATGAATAATTATTTATCATTATGGAAACTTTAAAAACTTTTATTACAAAACATTGATCAACATATTCATGAATACTGTTAATTATATCAAGCTGGAATATAAACTCACGTGTCTTAGATTTCTAACCAAGCAAAGTTTCAGTACATAGTTTAGCATCAGAAGCTTTCAAATAAATTGATAGCAATTAGTTAAGACCAGAGCTCTATGGCTTCTGCAAAAAGTAAACTGAAAGCAACATAATCTGCAGAACTTTGAAGTGGCAGATGTGTTTCCAGACCTGAATGTGCATTTATATGTTTTAGAGATGGACGATGGTTCACATGTCCTTGAGATATTCATTCATCCAACAAAGAAAGATACAAGATTTCATGTCTTTCTAGTTACTATTTCCCAACGGTATGTGCTAATCCACAAACATATACCTGGAAAAATTGACAAAATTGATAATCTTAGTAAGTAGTAATCTGGAAAAAAAATGGTAGAATTTCCTGATAAGTGTTTCTTGAGCAATTCCACATCACTTTCTAATTGAATTTATTAATATTCACAAAATATTTTAGAAAATTTTACAAACAGGAAGTTATTTAGCTTAGTATTACCACATAGATCAGTAGAAAAAAATGTGCAAATCCATGAGAACACTTTCTGATATTAAACCTTAATGTATATTTGAATTTGAAATAGTTTAATCCCTGAGATATAAATTCTGCACTTCATTTTTCTTGATTGTTGTTTTAAATAAACAGAATAAGTACCTGCTTCTTTAGCATTTCGGGCCTTGCACACATCATTTAATTAAATATTTATACTAAAATGCAGAAAAGAATTGCTATCTTTTCACTCTTTAGACATTTGTCAGGCAGTGAGTCCCGTAAAGCAGGACACTGATGCTGTAGCATTCTGCTCGCGCCCTGCTGCTTTCTTAAGCTCACTTTTTGGGTCATAGTTATGTCTTGCATAATCCAGCAGAGGGTGCTTCCATTTTAGGGTTGAATTAGAACTGAATCTCACCAGAAAAAGTTAAAATCTCCTCAGAGTTTGTTTCCCACAATCAATTGAAGCACATCCTCTTGTAGTTTTATGCATTGCCAGATGTGACTCAAAATAACTCATCATTTTCTATTGAGCACCACACATGGTTTTAATCAACAACTACATGATATGCACCTGCCCATGCATGAGCACCTTTGATAAACTTCCTGTCTTGTTTGTCTTCTTGACTGAAAATTAGGGTCCTTTCTCATTAGTTCCTGGAATATTCACCTTAGGGAAGTTATTGCTTTAACACAATATTTTACATGCTGAATAACATAAAGGCAATCTTGCTGAATTCATATAAAGGGTTGTTTCTTATTTTTAAAAAAATAGAATTTCCTCAGAAATGTTCCATAACAAAAGCAATTTCATAATGCTCATAAAGCCGGCAACCATGCCAAGAGCAAATGGTGAAGCTGATTCTTCCAAAGGACAAAATACTGTTTTTAAGTCACAATTCATTTTGTAAGTGCATGGCCTTATAGTTCTCAGCTACATGGAAGAGTTGCTGAAAATGCTATTTGGGAGAAGCCTCGAACTTGTATGATTCTCTCTTATTAAGTCACCAAACTCTGAAGTAACTCTTCTCTTACAAAAGGTTTAACTAAGGAGCATGAAGCTCTCAAAAGATTCTTGCATGCAACTGAGTTTGGAGATAGTTCTCCACTCATTGTGATCATGTCAATTCTGATTCATACTGACCCTACAGGACAGGGTTGAAGAGCATTCATGAGTTCAGACTGCTCATCTTGGTGATTGGCAGTTCAAGGCCTAACCCACTACACCACCAGGGTTCCTAGAGATGGTTCAGGACCAGGAGAAGATTTCATTAGTTTTACATGGAGCCATCCTAAAGCGCAACCAACTTGACCACTGATATTTTGCAGCAAGATCAATTTCATTTTTGAAAATCTTCTTCCACATCCAACTTTTACCATTTTCATACTTTGTATAGAAGCTGGTCTTAATGATAATAGACCCTCATAGGAAATCTACACTTGTGAGTTCTGAACTAGTCCTCACCGGAAGCACTGCACAATGCTAAGAGAATGAGTTGGTTTGGCTGAGTAAATCCTTGACAGCAGCATACAAGGTAACTGAGCACAGCTCTAACGTTAAACCTCTTAGAAAGGACTGTGATTAAATGCTGGGCCTCATTTACTGTTCAGGTAACAGAGGGACATGCCACAATGATATATTCCCCCTTTTTGTTTACAAAGAAAAGAGGGTCTTTATGTGAGTTGAAATTAAAACATTATTGAAGCATTGATTGCCCACGTTTACATTCTTCCTTTCTAAAGCAGGCCCTTTATAATGTAAAGTCAACATCCTTCATATTTTTGCATGGTCTGGAGTTTTAAAATCACACTATTTTGTGATTTCTTTCCAGGTGGTCTTGTATCTTCAGAAAGAAATATACCACCACGACATAATGAGGTAGTTACACCGAGAACAAAAGCTTTTTCTTCTGTTTCAGACAAGACGTGTTGCTGGGACACAAGCAACATAAGCATTATTTTTAGGACCATCTGCCCCGTCTGAGATAATTGTATGGTCAGAAATCTTCTTTAGTTTTGTATACTACCAAGAAGGGCCAGGCAAAACATTTGAAGGACAAAGGAAACAAAGTGTGCCATGTGTTGTTACAGTATTTTACATACCATATATACTCATGTATAAGCCATTTCTCAGCACATTTTTTGTGTGTCCTTTGTGATAAGATTTGATGCCTGGGCTGATATTTGGGTCAGCTTATACTCGAGTCCCTACGGTTTATTGAGAATGCTTGTCACTAAGATAGACATTGATCAACCTTCAGATTATCTACAAATGAAAATCACTGTCTCTTTTTACCGAAAACTATGTAGGAGCCAAAAAAAATCCTATTGTAGCCAAATGGCTATGAAAACTTGTGTTCAAACGGTTCCAAATATAGTGAAAGATACGAAAGCAGAACTCCACGGGATTTCCTGGGTCTGGCAAGTTTTCTGCCTTTGCAACTGAAACTAACATCGACACACGGCCATCCAGGAGGTTCCCAAAGCCCTGTTGGCACTGCTCCACAGTCTGCGCAGCCGGGCATCTTGAGAGGAGCAGGCCACGCTGCTGTCGTCCACGGGTGCCATCGAGGTGGCTCCATTCCAAAGTGACCCACTATGCACAAAGAACTATGTACCGCCTGCCCTGCACCACCCTCACAATTGATCCCAAGCCGGTGCCCATGGACGCAATCACTGCTTCCTGTCCTCTCCTGCAGACCTTCCTCTCTTCTGCTGCCGCCCTCCCCCCAACACACTTTACTACACAGCATGTCCTTTCCCAGGTCTGTCCTGTCCAAAGTCTGTAGGACCCAACCTTGCCATTCTTGCCTCTCTGAAGTGCTCTGATGTTTCATCTTCCCATCCAGATTGGTTTGTCCTTTGAGCAGCTGGAAGTGCCTTCAAAAATCATTTCCAGCATCACAATTTAATGCATCTATTATTCTAGGGTCTCCCTTATTCAACGTCCAACTTTTACATCCAGAGGATGCAATGGGGAATACCAAAGCTTGGGTCAGGGGCACTTTAACAGAATATGTTAGCTTTCTCCATAGTTGTAGCTACTGAGTTCAAACCGCTAAACCCATAGCAGTCTGCTGCTTAACCCACTGCTCATGTAGACCACATTTGTATCATCATTAGTAGAACATATGAAATTGCCTTCTGTCACAGGCTTCCTTCTTCCTACTCAGGCCCAATGGTAGCAAATTGTACCATGTATTAAAAGACATTTAAAAATTTTTGGCCAAAGTAAAAGTGATATTTTCAACATTCCCCAGACAATCCTTGGCTTACAACGAGCTAGAGAAAGACAAACTCCACTGTCTACATCTCTAATTTAATGATATATAACTTCTCAAATTTGAAAAAAAAATTGTTAGATAAGACAAGCCATAAGAAGTTAAATGGTAAAGGACACAGACTAACTTCCCGCGAGCACAAGCTGACAATGTGTAAAATGGGTCTGCCGCATGGATACATTTCAATGAGCCCCTTTGAGCTGACAGGTGTGCGATTTCGGTATTGGTCGGCATGACCTCCTGAACACGTACTGAGCTGTGGTTGCCACTGAGTCCATTCCAACTCACAGAGACCAATCTCCGCAGAAGCGCATGGTTCTTGGTAGAGGGTGTGAGGAAAAAAAGGTAGACCCACAATGAGGAGGAAAGACACAAGCGCGGCAACGGAGCACAATGCAGATGATCGGCCCGGCTGGGTGGCACGTTGCTCTAGAGCACATGCAGTGGCTGTGAATCAGAGTCAACTTAGTAGCACCTAATACCAACACACACGTATCGGTCCCCAGAACTGGTGAGTGCTGCTTCCTGTGACAAAAGTAATTTTACCAATTTAATCAAATTGAGAACCCTGTCATGGGAAGACTTTCCAGGTGGACCCAATAGAATCTGAAACACTTATAGAAGTGAGATGTAGGACACATGAGAATCAGACAAGAAGAAGATAGAGCAGCGGAAATAGGAACAGAGAAAGATTAGACCATGGTTCACTCCTGGCTGTACTATAGAGGAAGGGGTCCATGAGTCATAGCAAACAGATAACTTGTAAAATCTAAACAGCAGGGGAAACAAATTCTTCCCTGAACATGCTAGGAGATCCAATGCAGAGCTCTGACCTCCAGAATCATAAGAGTGAAACAACATTTAACTCTTTTAAAAAGGGTGAAACAGCATTTGTGTTGTTTTAAGTCATTAGAGGTGCAATATTTTACAATGCAATAAGAAACTAATTAGTTGACAACACTTAATAACTAGGACGTGTTGCATTTAAATCCATAATTGTTTGTTTGCTTAGTTTTGCTCCTCTTAAAACATAAGGCTTCTTATGGCAGCTCAAGCAGCCTCCCCCTCTCATGGCTTCAGCCCTCCTCATCACCTCTTTTCTTGGTACAGTTAACTTCTAGCAGACTTTGGGGTTTGTAATCTCTCTTATTTTAGACATGAGTTGTTTCATTTTACTTATTATTGTCACACCTTTGTTTTTAAACAAAGTTATCTAGTATGCTTTCATGGCATTCTATTAAACTTTTGATGTGAGTATTTCTACTGACATCTCCTTCGTTACCTCGTACTTATTTCTGTCATTCCTTGTCCTTCCCAAGGAAGGCTCCCACACTTGGTAGGAATCAGTTGTATCCCTCGTAGCAAAGACTAAGCATTGAGTTAGATTCAGGAGTAAGACACCACGGATGTGGTTCATTCTCACCACAAGGCTATTACCTGCTCTGCTGCCTTCTTTATAAATTCTCTGCCAAATCTTATATGTCAGGTTTTAGCAAGTAGTTTAATATTCCAGGTATTTAAAAGTCCTGTCTAAAATTAAGCTTTCCTCATGATCTTGAACATGGGTCAGCTTAAGGCTACACTTGAAAGGGATGTGTGTGTGTAAGAGAGTCATTATTTACTCTACCTTCCCATCTTCCTGTTTTATTCTTCTTCCAGAATCTTCTACTGCGTGAATTGAGGGCAGGTGGCGGGCAGGAACAGAGAGGTAAAGAGTAGAAATTATCTGTGATGTCTATTTGAAGAGTAGTGTGCTGTCAAGATCTTAAATATTCTTAGGTGGCCCTGTGAGTTGCTCAGAGACGTATTCATCATGTATCTTCCAATGGCTCTCACTAGAATCAGAAATGCCCATGAGGTCTTGTGAGCTCTTGTTCATCTGCCTGTTTCTCACATTTTATGCTGAAATGTACCTTGATCAGCTACTCAGGTCCTTCTCTAGAGAATTCATTTTAAGATACTTCAGAGTCAGCTCCCATCTGCAGGTCTCCATCTGGCCCATCAAGTCATGGTTTTCAAATCTTGGGAGCCTATTCCACTTTGCTGTCTTCTAACTCTGCAACGCCAGTCCACTGCATCTGTCAACTCTAGTTTTTGTTATTTCTATTTAATTGTGCTTCCTTGAAGAGTGTTGGTCACCCACATTCTAGGAGCTCAACCTCCTGGAAGAGTTCTCTTGAAGCCATACATCAATTGTCTTACAATGAGAAGGAAGCATCATTCTTTTCTCAAAGGGGTGTAGTGACACACAGTTTCTTGACAACCTGTTTTATGTTCAGGAAGTTTTTTTTCTTCTGATCTGGTCATGAGATAAGTGATAGCAAAAAAGTGATAACACGTTTTGCTTACATATACTAGATCTTGTTAGAGCTGATGGCAATTGGTCCTTCTTGTTCGTGTGAAAACCCAGAAAGAGGGAAATCCTAGTTTGATATCCTTTGACATGGATATTTTCATGATCTCTCTGATTATTGTGCTAACTATGCATGCTCACTAGAATTAGTGAATAAAAACTTAATTAGCTCACACAGCTACTAATTTTAAAAGTCATATTAGAGAATCAAAGGAGGAATCCCATCATCTGTCTATAATTTGTTGTACTGTGGTGGCTTATATGTTGCCAGAAGCTAAGCTACTTGTATTTCAGATACAAGGAGAGACACTCATGGTGGACAGCTCTCAGCAGAGCTTCCAGAATAAGAAGAACCAGAAAGGAAAGCATGGCAATCTCCTCCCAAAAAAATCACAAGAATGACCCAGTGAACACTACAGAAAAGTAGAATCCTATCGCATTTAGGGCTACAAACTGTACTAACTAGGAGGCAAGGCACTGAAAATACACACTGGCAACTATAGGTTCAAACCACCAAAGATCTTGAAGATGGCATAGCCCCCAGAAAATACTTTGTGTACATTAAGCCCCGCAACTACATATTGTGAATCTCATTTCTGTCCTCAGATTCACATTTTTCAGACTGTTCCATAATCTCACAGCAAAGGTCTTTAGGTCACTTGAAGACTCATTATTATTTGGGGGGGGGGGCTTTTACAGCACTTATTACAAAACATGATCCAGTGCACTAAGCTCATGTGTACCTATGTTACCATTATCATTTTCATAGCATTTTCTTTCTACTTGAGCCCTTGGTATCAGATCCTCACTTCCCACCTTCCCTCATGAACCCTTGACAAATTATGAATAATTGTTTTCATTTCTTCCATCATCCACTGTCTCCTTCTACCCACTTTTCTACTGTTCACCCCCCTAAGAGGGGGTTATGTGTTGATCCGTGTGATCAATTCCCTCTTTTTCTCCCCAAACTTCTGCTTATACTCCTGGAATCTATATTCTCATTTTTGGCCGTTACAGGCTTATCTGTCATGGATTCCCGGTGTTGTGGGTTCTTATCTATAGCAGTGTACATGTTCCCTATTGTTATATACAGATAGATTTACATATTTACATGCCTGTATTTAGGCCTTTAAAAATGTTCTTTCCCTCCTAATTCTTTCCTCTCTTTCCTTTTACTTTCCTCTTGTCCCACTATCATGTTTGGCTTTCATTCCATTTAGCAGTTCCTTGCTGCTATATTGGCCTTGATTAAGCCCCACGAGATATCCTATGCCCTTCTCTCCATTAATTTTTGTTCAATTGTTGCTCCCTTGTCCCTGGGTTGGTTGACATCCCCCACTCCTTTTTCCCACGGTCCCTTCTCCCACTCAGAACTGTTGGGCCCTTGGTTTTCTCTTCTGAATTGTTTATCCCACCTATCTTATCTAGATAGACATGCAGAGACATCCGTAACCTCAAAAGCAAGGCAAAGTCAAACAAGACAACAAAGGAAGATAGAACCACCACCACCAAAACAACAACAACAAAAACCCAAACAAAAGCAACAACAAAAAGAAAGCCAGTGACAAAAAAAGAAAAAAGAAAGAAAAGCCTATAAATAGTTCCGGGTCTGTTTTCTGACCTTTAGGGGTATTTTCCAGTCGAATCTGATGGGGTACCACACTCTGTTCCCAAAGTCTATTTTTGCTATTTCCCTCGGACTTCATTGCTTTGCTCCCCTTGGTGCACTACTGCAAGGCCTTAGTGTTTCACTCCAATGTGATGAGGTCAAATAGAGCACACTCCCTGTACTGTGTTGTCCCCTGTCGCGCTATGGTTCAGTGAAGGTCACCGTGTCTTGTGATGGGGCCAATCCTATGGTGCTCTCTGTGGATTGTCGGCTCTGAGCAGCAATATCATCCTCAGGGCTTGGTGAACAAGGGTATGTTCTACTCCCTCACTTCCCACGTTGTTTCTCCTTTTGCTCTGATCAGACATGGCCCTCTCCCCAAGCTTTATCTTCAGGGCTGTCCTCTGAAGTGCATTCATTGGTGGGGGGATCACATCGTTGGGACTGGTGCTCTCGAAAGGCACTGACATCACCCTGAACTCCTGTCCACGCCCATTTCTCTACTCCACAGCTCCCATCCCTACAATCCCTGATGGTCTCCATGTCCCCTTCACAAGCCCTTTTTTGCACCAATATTTGCAACCTCTTCATGGACACTTTGTCGATAAATTCAATATCTCCCAAACTGTATTCATGATATTTTTCTGCCAACCTTTAGTCTTCCAATGCCTCTTCTCATCGTCCTCATTTTGTTCTGAATGCCATGCCTTTGTTTCAGTTCTAATTATCCTATATGTAGACCACTACAGTAGATGGTTGGCTGACTCACTCTTTCCTCACCCAAATCCACTTTCCACATTACTGCCAAATTCATGTGTACAGCTGAAAAGTGATCATATTTTCATTTTTGAAAAAAAATCTTGGATAAGTTCCACCTCCTTCTGCATCCTACAGAGTAAATTTAAACTTTGACTCTCACATTAAATGTCATCTTAAATCTGGCCTTACTCTAACTCTTCATACTCTTTTAAATCACTGTTTTTCCCCAACTCCCAGCAATCTTAGACAAGCCTGTTTCTATGAATAAGTTTTGCGCTTTATGCTGACTGGCTTTTGCTCATCTTTTAAATATTTTTATATTTGTCTAAATAAAATTCTACTTCGATAAAATTGCCCTCATTTTTGTGGCATGACTTCAAGGTCACGTCTTCTATAGCCCCTTCTCCCCATTTTTCTATAGCACTTAGTATATATCTGCACAACCATATACAAACTTCTACTTAGGATGTTTCTATGCATCTCCCTCTTCACATAATACATTGTGAGTGGCTGAGCCCTGGTGGTGTAAGTGGTTGAGTGCGGGACTGCGGCCCACGGGCTTGGCGGTTTAAATCCAGCAGTGGCTCTTAGGAGCAGCACTGGGTAGCGCCCATGACCACCAGAGGCAGTGATGTTCTCCCCCCCCCCCCCAAAAAAAAAAATACATTGTGAGTTTTTTGAGAGCACAGATCATCTAAGTCATCATGGGATTTCCAGGATCAACCCAAGACTGGAATCTTAGAAAAGATTTTAGTAGTATACATTTATGGAACTAATATTCGAGTTTTACTATTAAAGTGACTTCTCTGGGCCTCAGCTTCAAATTTGTAAAAAACAAACAAACAAACAAGGTATGTAACTTTATGGAGTGCTTAGGAATTTTTAGTCATGCATGACACATACTAAATACAAAAACATTTTTGTTAAGTAAATTTTTAAACTCTACAATTACATTAGATTTCTACTATATATAGAAAACCAAATTTAATAAAATAAGTAAAATATTTTGTAGCATTAGGAGTATTACAAAAAGAGTAAAGTTACTCAAAAAGGACAACTAACACACCATGACTTTGTCATGATATAGGTATAGCAATATGAGGACATTTCTAATCTTGCTTCTCTGGTACTGCCTCAAAAATTTTATTTTAAATAAATATAAACCTCTTTGGTTGAATTAAGACCATGGGACCACAAAAGCAAAATGAGAAATTATCCTTTTAATTAGCTTCCCCAGGTTTCAATTAAATTATTTTCTGAAGATTAATAACAGTGGAAGAATTTTCTAGGTCTCCCTTTTAAAAGACACATTCAAGTCTCTATGAAATGAAAGCTACTGCCATGAACATTTCTTGATCAGAATGAAGAATTCTCTAGATATCCACAATTAAAAATAGACTGAATTAAGAAGTCTAACATTGGCCTGATCTTTCTAAAATATGAAGATCATCATGTAATTTGTTCAGCAGTCTTTTCTTCAGCAAGCTCCTTTTATAACTAGGATTTAAGCAGGAAATTGAATCTAAGAAAAGAGGAATCAATGAAGCATTGTGACTTGCCATACTTACAGATGGATGAACAAATGCTCAGGGATAAGCATCAGTGAATCTGTGCAGAGGGGGTAAGAAGAGTAGAACTTGGAGGAGAGTGCAGAGTGGGTTGAAGCTGGCTCTTTCCCAGGCTTGACGTGTGACAACACGGCAGGTTTCCTAACCTTCTTTATGTCACAAACACCTCATCATGTGCAGGACTAGATAATTTACACAGTCACAATTAATTTTAAGTGGTGATGTTCTAAAAATTTTTTAAAGAAATACAACACTGATTGTATTTCAAAACTTGTTAAAAATGCATTTTCCCTTTCCAGAAAGCATACTTTCCTTTTCAAGGGAAGTAGTCCATTTCTTTAGAGCAATACTGGGATTTGTCTGAAATCAATAGATATTTTGGATATTTTATTTTGGGATTTCAAAATCAACTTTGTGGTGGGTCAATTGAGAGCATTATC
The DNA here is from genome assembly GCA_004026705.1 of Nesogale talazaci. Taxonomy (NCBI): domain Eukaryota; kingdom Metazoa; phylum Chordata; class Mammalia; order Afrosoricida; family Tenrecidae; genus Nesogale; species Nesogale talazaci. The sequence goes on along the minus strand of PVJH01003058.1, from coordinate 73,654 downwards.
TTAAGATAAATTCTGTTAGTTATCATATATCATGGAAGGGATCAGTCTATAGTCTTCACAACCAACATTTCGCTCAGAGTAGAGAAGACAAAACCTTCTAGCCTATGGCATTTAGATTCAGGGCTTGCTGTTCTATGATATAAAGGTCATACGGTGTCGAACCTAGAAGGAAATCTCAGTTCCTTGGGAATTCTCATCAATGAGTCATTCTTCCTTAACTGTCATCTACACTACCAATTCCCATTTTGTCAGAACCTTGTTCTAGAATACTTTGGTAGTGGGTCATTTTTATTCCTGTCACTGCCATCTCTTTAGGAAAGCTCCCTGGCTACCTATATTACTCCACATTCTCATATAGTTTCAGATTTTTAAAAATCATTTCATTGGGGGTTTATATAGTTCTTACCACAATTCATCCATCCATCCAGTATGTCAAGCACATTTGTACATTTGTTGCCATCATTTTCAAAACATTTTCTTTCTATTTGAGCACTTGGTATTAGTTCCTCATTTTTTACCAATCTCTTCATTATCCTCCCTTCCTCATGAACCCTTGATAATTTATAAATTATTTTATTTTCATGGCCTACACTAACCAGTCTTCCTTCACCCACTTTTCTGCTATCTTCCCCCATGGAAGGTGGTTATATGTAGATCACTATGATTGAGTTCTCCTTCCTCTCCCTACTTTCTCCTTCCCCTCTTCAATATTGGTCCTGAGGCATTTATCTTTCCTGGATTCCCTGTGTTTCCAGTTCTTATTTGTACCCATGTGCCACACTCTGGTCTAGCCGGCTTCACGAGGGAGAGTTGTGGTTGTGATGGGGGGGTGGGGGGAGAGGGGGTTGCAGAAAGCATTAGAGAGCTAGAAGAAAGTGCTATGTTTTGATGGTTTTATACTGCATCTTGAGTAGCTTGTCTCTTCCTATTTTCACAAGATTTAATTGGGTTATTTTACTTACAAAGTCGTTTAATTTCTAAATGCTAATGATTATCAGAAAAATGGTAAATGGGAACACTTAAAAAATGTCCAGAAGCACATGTAATAAAATTATAATAATCAAAAAGAAAGGAAGGGAGACATATTGAAAGTGTAGACTAAACAAAACAGAAGTGTAAAAAATTCTATCAGGTAAGAGTATATCTTAATAATGTGTAGTCCTTATTATTGCCAACCACTCTATTCTGTGTTGGCAGATCTTCCAGTCATATTTTAAGTGCCTTACAAGCTGACTCACATTTCAGCAGTACACCCGACAGCATTCCACTGCTATCCCGAAGGTTTCCAGGGGCTAATGTCCCACAAGTGTACAGCCTACTCCTTCTTTGGAGTCTATTCTGAATCTGAAGCTCCCCTGAAACCTGTTTACAGTGGCTATTTTGACTGGAATTTAATATAGGATTGACATAGTTTCCAGAATAACAGCAACCTGTAAACCACAGCATGACAAATTGACAGACAAGTAGCAAAGCTTTTAGGATCTTCATGCACTGACAGGGTATAATGCAAAATGGGAAGAAGTATATGCAAATATCCATTAATAATCAAGATATGGCACATATAAAATATGAATCTAGAAAAATTGGAAGTAATCAAAAATGAAATGGAACATATAAGATTGATACTCTAGACATTTGGGGGCTGAAATGAACTGTTATCAGCAACTCTAAATCAGACATTTCCATGGTTTATTTATAAAGCCAGGAGAAAAACATCACCTTCATTGTCTGAAGAAACATGTCAAGATCTATCTTGAAATACAATGTTGTCAGAGACATTATCATTCAAATATGTGGAACTGACACTGTTGCTAGAGAAGAAACTTAGGATTTCACAAATTTCTTCAATCTGAAATTCATCACACATGCAGTCAAAATGCATTGATAATTATTAAATGAATAGAATATAAACATTGGAAACAACGAAGAAGAGGTAGTAGTTGGAAAATATGCCCTTGATGATAGAAAAAATCTGGAAAGTATACATACAATAGAGTAGTGCAGTACTGATGACTCCATCACAATAAAACAAATGGCAACTATACACATGACTAAACCAAAAAGTCGAGGTAGATATACAATCTTCAGTAAGACATGAGGAAGAAGCTCAACATTAGCACCCAAAAAGAGGCCAGGTGACAATGGTGGAATGGACCATCAGTTGCTCATGTGTAAGGTCAGCTTAAAGTTGAATAAAATCAAAACAATCCCAGGAGAGCCAAAATAGGACACTGAGCACAGCAGACCTAAAATTAGAGAATATCTCAAGAACATTTTTGACATAATGTATATTAAAGACAAAAGACCTGAGAAAATATTTGGATAACATCAGGAACATCATACATGAAGAAAGCAAAAGTTATCTGGAGACAAGAAAGAAAGAAAAGATTAAAGTGAATATCACAAAAGATTGAAACTTGCTCTTGAACATAGAGCAAAACATATGGATGTAATGATGAAGCAAACAAGCTGAATGAAAAAAATTTAAATGATTACTCAAAAAGACGATGTAAAGAATTTTAATGAAATGGACAAGTACTTGGAATTAGAAAGCCAGAAAGGAATAAATGCTCAGTAACCAAAATCTGAATGAAATGAAGAAAAAAAACAGGCCTCAAGTATCAATACTGAGGGATTCTATGGGCAAACCAGTGAATGATGCAGGAAGCATCCCAAGAGCTGGAAAGACCACACAGTCATTCAACAAAATAATTGGTCAATATTCAACCACTTCAAGAGATAACAAATGAAAAAAAAAAGAGATAACAAATGATCAAAAGCCAATGGTATGAAAGGTATCCAAGCAGCACTGAAGGCTTTACTCTTTGTGTCTATTCCAAAGAAACAGAACTGTGGCAGTCACCTAATCTGGTGTCAATTTGAGTATTAAGAGTGTAGGGGTGGAGTATAGCCTTTCAATCTGAAGACAGCTAATGAAACCTCTCTGTGGGCATGACCTTCTGAGAATTCTGGGAAATGTGGTAATACCTTCTTGGAGGCTGGAGACACTATCTCTTTGCTCACTCCCTGGGAGACATTGCAGCTGAAGAGACACATGAAAGCATGTTGATAGGCCTTGAGCCCTGGAAACTGGAGGAGTCACAGTGCTGTGACTTGTGCTTGCCAGTGCTGTGATGCTTCTGCTACCACTGGATATACAAACCTGTGTATCCAGTGGTGGTACCCATTGGCCTGTGATTGTCCTGGTGTCATTGCATGTGCTTCATGACTCTGAAAAGGGTTTTTATATATTGGTATCAGGCATATGGGTTAGTATTGGACTTATGACCTTGGACTGGACTGGGCTGGGATGTTTTGTCAATGTTCATTTGCTCTTGTATGCAAACCCCTTTTTTATACACATATGAGTGTCTAGGGAATTGTTTCTCTAGTCTACCTATATGAACACAAGAACTTAACAGAAACAGAACTTATTCCCAATAGAATAAGGAGATTATAGAAAAACATCATTGATATAAAATACAAGTAATGTTTTGCTGAAGATAATTTAAAAATGGTTTCAGCAGGACATTGACAGGGAAGTTTCAGAATTAAAGGCATATTCACCCAAAGGAAGTAGAAAATACTAGAAAGGAGAAAATACCAGAAAGGTGTACACTTGTGTTATATTGACTATGCAAAAGGTGCTCAACTCTGTGGATCATAGAAAACTTTGAATAACATTGAGAAGAATGGGAACACTTCATTGTGCTCATATGGAATCTGTTCATGGACCAAGCGGAAGTGTTTTAAACAGAACAAAGACAGCTACATGAGCTAAAACTAGGAAAGGTGCATGTTAGTGCTGTACCCTCTCATCATACTTATTATATCTCTACATTTGAAAATAATCTGAGAAGAATGCAGAGAAAAATGCACAATCAGCATTAAAAGAAGAGTTATTAACAGCCTACAATATGCAAATGATAATATAATCTTGCTTGCTGAAAGTGAGGAGGGCTTGTAACTAACTGATGGGGCTCTGCCTTCCATATGGTTTACAAATCAATATAAAGAAAACTAAAATCTTCAAAATTTGACCAATAGACAACATCCTGATAAATGAAGAAAAGATCATAGCTATCAAAATGTGGTTTTGCATGGATCTACAACCAAACTTCATGTGAGCAGCAGTCAAAACATCAAATGACATATTACATTGGGAAAATCCCTTGCATATGACCTTGCTCATATGGGATAGCAAGGATGTCACTCTGAAAACTGAGGTGAGCTTGACCCAAGTCATGGTATTTTCAGCCATCTCATATGCATGTGAAAGTTGGATAAAGAATAAAGTGACCAGATGCCCTGCTTTTTAACAATCTAACAACATCCTGTGGTATTTTTAAATTAAAATAAATATATTACAATACTATCTTTGTGCACTGTGAAAATTTTTGTTGCTCCATATAGACCAAATTTTTAATTTAGGAACCCAGCCACCACCAACTCCCACCCCAGTCAATGGTGTCCCGCTTAAAATCTCATCACTTTAATAAAGAATAAAGAAGACCAAATAAGAACTGGTGGATTTGAGTTATGGAGTTCACCATTTTGAAAAGACCACAGCCTGCCAAAAGAACAAATTAATCTGTCTTGGAAGAAGTATAGCCAAAAGACTTCTTGAAGAAGGACATATCAATTTATCTATCAATGTATACATCAAAATTTGTATATCAAAAAATAACTCACAAAAATTGTAGAAGTGGCTAAATCCATTCTGGTTCAAAAGTCAGAGGCTTTTCTAAACTTGAGTAGTTACTGATCCTATGTACCAGGAAGCCTGAAAATGAAATAAGAAGCAAATCAGTCTCAAGACAGTAGAGCTTAATGAATCTAAGGAAGGTAGGCAAAATGCCAGGACAAGGATAGCTCCCAAGGTTGGCAGGAAATATGGCATGTCTATTAGCCATATGGAGGATCAGGACGAGCAGGAAGAAAGAGAAGCCTTTCTACCAAATCTGTTTAGATAGGAGTAGTCTCTACCCCCAAAGAGACTTCTCTTTTATTGAAGCATGGCAGAATCTGAGAAATGAGGCCGCATTTGTCTCTAATCCTCTCAAAATGGCTTTCCTGCTCATGGGAGATTCTATCATGGAGTTGTTTTCATTGAGTTAGATTACATCATAAGGGAGGCTTCAACTGCCAAACTGTGAGAATCCTGACATAGATAAATTGATACCAAACCAAATTATCACAAGCATCATGTTGGTAAGGGATGAGTAAAACAGAGAATGAATTAATAAGAAGGACTGGCACAACTCATGGATTCAAACATAGACAGGATTGTGAGGATGAGACAGGATATTGGTTTGTTCTTTTGTACATAGAGCTGGTATGAATCAGAACCCACTTGAGGCTCCTAATGACAGCACCGACTACATTAATTGATTAATTCACTCAACATTCGTTTTTTTCCAAGTCATAGGCACAAACAATGACAATAAAGTATTATACTGACTAAATTTAGGAAAGCTATAATTGGTACAATTGGGTTTAATATTTTAATATTAAAATAATATTATTTTTAAAACATGGAAGGAAAGCAGAGAAGAAAAAAGAAAAAGAATATAATAAAAAGGAAAGGGGAAGAGAAGAAGGGAGAGAGAGGAAGGAAGGAGAAAGGAAAGGAGGAAGATAGGAAGGGAGGGAAGGGCCATCTAAATTGATATCAAGTACAGACTTCTTGATATCAAGTACAAGCTTCTAAATTGATATCAAGTACAGACTACTTTAGCCAGCAATTTTTAGCATAAAATGGGCACTTTAAGAAGGCCACATTCCTAAGTCCTGTAAACCATCTTACATTATCTCATCATGTCCAAAAAAAAGTCTTAATGGGTTAGAAAATACCATCTCTGCATGACTAGAAATTCACTATGTGTTTAGTATCTGGGGAATTTCTTTGCCTCTCAATTTTAAAGTATTGAAAAATAATTTTTAAGAAATGAATTTTTAAATATACATCCTACCTTTTACTACTTTTATCTGTTACTGGAAAATAGAGATCACAAACGCCATTGGGATTCCTCTCAATTCAAAGAAAATGAAAACTTTGCCCTAGGCAAATATATAAATTTGGCCAAAGGCGCTTTTGTAATTTATAGAATAAATATGTTCAATTTCTACTCTTATTTCGGGTATATTGTAGGCACAAAAAAGGATGAATTTAGATCAAGTCATAGGTTCATAAATAGACAATGGCACAAAGCATGTGAGAACTAGTGATGTAAAAGGTTAGGTATAGAACTGCTGTTAGCTTGGCAGTTCAAATCCACCAGCAACTCAATAGAAGAGAGATGATTCTGTCTTCTTCTAACAGTTTACAGAGTCAGAAACTTTGGATAGGTCATTATGAGTCACTCATAATTAATTAGAATTGACTTGATGACAGTAGATTTGAATTTTTGAGTTCATTACATAATAAGAATTCAGGGCTACATGTCCACTTGTTCAATTTCAAGCCTTCAAAATCCCAGATACTTTATTGTTTGGTAGCTGGGCGCCATCAGATTTCTCCGCTCTGTCTGCATCTGCTCCCTTTTGTCTTCAGCGATCATGTCAGGAGGGTGGGCACACAATGATAGGATTTTTGTTCTGTGATGGTTGATAGCTGTTTTTTTCCACACCTCATGGTCACACAGGCCGGTGTGCATCTTCTTGGTGGATTTTGTTGTTCCTGGCCCATATTACCATTTGTTCACCCACAAGCTTTTAAGTCCTCAGATGTTGGATCTTTTGATAGCTGAGTGCCATCAGCTATCTTCATCACTCCTGCTCAATCTCCCACATGTCCTCAGTGATCGTCTCAGGAGGGAGGGCACACAGTGATAGGACTTTTTCCCGTTTGATGCCTGAGGCCTGGTCCTTTTGACACTTCATGGCCACTTCTTCTGTGTAGGCTTGAATACTTATCAGCCAGACGGCTGTTTGTTTATCTTCAGACTTTGAGACCTCAGATTCTACATCCTTTAGTAGACACCATGAAGCAGCAAAGCCCACATGGAAGAAACACACTAGCCTGTGTGATTAAGGGAGCAGATATCAAGCATCAAAGAACAAGAATCACATCACTACGGATGAAGGGGAGAGCAGAGAGGGGACCCAAGGCCCACCTGTGGGTAACTGGATATCCTCTTACAGGGGAGTCTTGGGGAGGAGACAGGCCAGTAAAGTGCAGTGAGGTGGCGAGAAAGCATACAACTTTCCTTTAGTTTCTGAAGGCCTCCTCTCCCCAACTATCATGGTCCCAATTCTACCTTACAAATCCAGCTGGGCTAGAAGGGGTACACTGGCAGAGATGGGAAATGGAAATGCGGGGAACCCAAGACAGATGAACCTGTTGGGGGCAGTATCAAGAGTGGAATTACTGGGTGGGTGGAGGAAAGGTGGGATAAAGAGGGGGAGTCAACTACAAGGATCTACACATAAGCTCCTATTGGGAGGACAGACATTGGTGGAGGGGCGAGTGAAGACATCGGGTAGCGTAAGTTATGACAAAACAATCATCTATAAAGTATTGAGGGTTGGTGAAGGAGTGGGGAGCAAGGATGGAGGGGAAAAGATGAGAAGCTGAAGTCACCAGCTCAAGTGGAAAAGTGGAGGTTTGGAGAACGATGACAGCAGCAGGCATGAAAAGAAGCATGGCACAATATATGTACATATGTATTAGGAAAAACGATATATGAGCCCCCCAAAATGATTTAAAAATAATGTAAGAAATAATTCAGTAAGTTACAGTATGGCTATGACAGTATAAATACAGTTAATTGTCCTCTTCATAATAAGGTAATGTCCCTTTGATTTTTTTGTCCCTTTGATTTTTAAAAAGTTACTTGTCTCAGGTAATATGAAAATACTAAATTATTTTTCAAATGGTACTTGAATTTACTGTTATTTTGTAGTTTTTGTACCACTTGCTCAACAAGGTATTTTGTAATGATTTAGAGAAATACAACTGACAATCCAGAGGCAGGAAAAAGCAAATTCATTTTCTCATTTCATGCTTATGAAAAATCCATTTTTAAATTTTATATGCATGCTTTGCTATCCTTTTTAGAAATTTTAATAAGCTTAACAGTAAAAATTTAAAAGATTCATCTGGTTTTCTATCTAATTTGCCATACATTTCAATTTGCAAATACGTTTTCAGCTGTTTCTTTTTATTATTGTATTTACTCACTATATTGAATTTTGAAATGTTGACAGCTATTAAGATACAGAATACCAAAAAGGTTAGTTAGTATCCTTATTAAAATCCATGAGGTCACTGAACTACAAAGAAAAAATGACATTGCTTTCTTCCTACATCTAGAAGTATCTCATCGTGGTGATGATTTATTCTTTAAATAGTATTCTGCATTTCTGCTCAATGACATAATAAACATTTTAATAGATTTTATGTTTGTATAATATACTTGTTAAAATATATAATGTTGATATTTCTGAACTTACTGATATGTAAGCTGATTTCTTCACAGATATTAATTAGTGGAATATTTAAAATTTGCAACTATGCTTCACAATTCTTATAAGCGATAAAACCTGCTATTAATTCTTCTCTAGAAATTTAATTGTTATGTGTAGTTTCAGGTGAATGTTATTTACTTACAACTTGCCCCCAATACTAATTTCTGGAATGATGTCTTAGGTAAAACTCTTGCAAAATCATCTTTAAAATCATCTAAAGTAAGTATCAAATATGCATATATTCAAATATACATATACATGATACTTGCATGTGTGATGCAAGCACACACAAATACACACATTTTGGTATTTGAAGTCTTGTAGAATACTTCTCCATTCTCCAGGTTTTCAGACTTTGAAAAGTATTTTTATATCCTATTTTGTTCTCCACTATTATTAGAGTTTGATACATGAACCTCTTAAATATTGCTTTCAACTTTTTAAGCACCTTTGGTTTTTCCAGACTTGGGTTACCTTATTATACAATTTATTGAAGGCTAATAATTATTAGGACATGTGGTAGGCGGTTATCACAAGTAACATCACACTACTGGCTCTATGTACAAGCTACAATAGGGCAAATGGTACAATTAGAGGCACATTCTTTGGTGCATAACAATAGAAGCCTAGTGACACTGCAAGATTAAGAAAAGGCTAAAACATCTTTAAAACTACTCATTACCTCCAGTCAAAATGTGCATATTTGACCTTTATGGTAATCAGAAGACTCTCTGCTTATGTAGTAGGATGCTAAATAATCTTCATTTTCAACACACGATTTTCCTTGAAGTGACCTAAGGTTAACATGGCTGATCCTGAAGCTGACTCAGACATTGAATCAACTCATCAGCAGTCGCAGTGAGAGGACACCGTCTTCATCACCTAGGACACAGTTACAGCTTAAAAAGAGGGCTGCAGGCTTTTCCATGCAAGAAGCAGTTGGACTTTAATGTTGACTGCAGTGTATCTTCCAGAGGTTGCAAAATCACTTAGAAAGTTCTCCCTGAGGTACAGATTCACTCTGTGGTATAATAATCAAGCAAGTTGCATAAAAAAATAATTGCTTAGTTTATTACCTTGTTGTCTTATTATATTAAAGCCTTCATGCTACATTCAGAAATCTCTTCCTCTTGATCGCTCTTCTTCCCTGTAGGTCTACTATTAACCCTACTCATTTTAATTTTAATACATTAACAGTTACAATGAGGAATCTCAACACTAAATTGTTATCAAATAACACAGAATCTGCACAATAACTAGAGCTAATGCAACAACTCTAACATCTGGAAAATAAATAAATAAATAAATAAATAAAGGTTTCTAATCCAGTGGAATGAATTAAAATGTTTCCTCCATGCCCCTGCCTCAAATATTCCACTAGAAGTGAACTCCGTTACTAGAATGGTTATAAATTCTTGAATAATGGACACTTAAAATCAAATGAAACCATTTTTTTTATTGGAGAGATCATCATTTTCCAATTCTCACAGTAAAACATCGTACCAAGTAACAGTGAGATAATTATATCATCGATGTTATTTCCCTAGTGGTATTGGATGAGGATAATGGTCCTTATAGAAACAGAATAATTTAGCAGTCATAAAAATTAGAGCACAGGGCTAAGAACTTTGGTAAAAAGTGCCAAAGAAAGGGGTTTTTTTTAAGATGCAAAGCCCAAAATTTACAATAGCCATGACTTGGTTGGTACTTAAAAGTTGTCATCCATAATTCCCCCTAATATATATACAATATTAATCCATATGTACAAAGAAAATCTGGCTATTTCTTGTGCTTCAAAGATGTTGTCTTTGCTATGAGACCTAGGAAGTGTTTCAGGATTCATTATGACATGTAGACTATATAAGCAATAAGGCATGACAGGGAGTATGGTTATCATAAAATAATCACACCCCTGGGTCATTATAAAGCAAGAGGTGCAATGGTGCACCTCTCATTCCCCCTGGGGTGTGATTACAGCATGAGAAGGATACTTCATGTCCTTACCTTATTGCTTTATAAAAAAAAAATCTTTGTTGGGAAAAAAACTATGCACTATATACAGTCACACAGTTTTCAAATTATGTATATACATATGTATATATACATATATATGACAGAGTTGGCAGTTTACAATGTTAACAGTTGTTTAAACCAAACCAGAGTTTATTCAAATTCATCTGCTCTTTTATAATGTACAGTTGTCAAGGCCAATCAGAATCTATCACTCCAAGACAGAATCCATTCTATAGTTGTGTTCAAATAATTCACTCTAGAAAAATAAAAATGAGTACCATTATGACAAAAAGTCTCATACTGCAGGATAACTTTTGGAAGAAACAATTCTTTTGAGAGCTACTCTTTCCACAGTGATGTACTCGGAAAAGATTTACAGACTTATGAACCAAAACACAATCTAAAGTAGTTGCTAGGTCAAGCATTAAACATAAAGGAATTCATAATTTCTAATTTTATCCCTGTTAGTGCCCCAGCCTTGGCCAAATTCAAATGACAACTTAATTTAGGGTGCTAGATTAAACACTGAATCCCATGGCTGTCATTCAAATTATAGCCTCAGGGCCCTCTTGTGATGTTAAAAATTTACAAATTCGTGTTTTAGATTGTATATTACATCTTCTAACACTTGACAGCAGTCCTCTTTGCACTATCCAATATTCAGCCATTTTAAGACAGACATACCCTCAAGTAGTGATCTTTATCTATCATCCAAATAATAAGTATGCCATTTATATTTTGCATACATTTGGAACATCTATTTTCACATAATCCTGCTCGGAAGATAGTAGGTAGATATCATTGTCCCTACATTATAGAAGAGCTATAAAAAAATCTAACTTATGTGACTCCCTAGTTAACCACACTTCTAATATCTTATTTCCAAGAATAAACAGATGTTTTTTTAAAAAAAAAAGAAACAGAAGAAAGACCACAAGACTTCACAAAAAAAAAAGAGCTTCCTTTCATCTTTAGTTTCCTCATCTGTGCAACGAAGTGTTAAGCCAGATGAGCTCCAAAGTGCTCCTCAAACTTGTCATGTTGAGAATCATGCTGTATTAATAATCAGAGGACAGTTAACTTCAGGCATTATTCTGCATCCTCAGAGACTTAATTTTCATATAGTAAGTATTTTAAAAATAAAAGACACCTTGCCAATGAGAGAGAAAACTGGGTGAGAAAACTGGGAACGAGAACATTCTCATTTTGACAAGCATTATGAAGCTATGCTTTATTGCTGATTTATCTAATCTGGCAGACGAAGTGGTAACTGAATTCATGTTCACCTTTCCATGATTAGAAGAAATGACCTATTTGATGGGCGGGGGGGAATGGATGGGAGGAGCTTGTTTGGAGGACAGGCGTGTATTAATAACTGCAATCCCCATAGTAGAACCTCACATGGAAAAATCTTAGGAGATCCCCAATGCAAGGTCCCCAGTGCATTCCAACAATTGTGTTGGAATGATTTGGAGGCATAGCTTTCATTTACATATAAATCAACATATGCCTATATTTATTTTGAAAGCAAATCATGACATAACAATCCAGGATGCCTATATACATATATATTAAAAAGTGGTCAATTATTTCTATCTCCATGAAATCAAATTTCAATTTAAAAAAATTTAAAATAAAGGATGTCTTCTGGACTAAAATTTCTTCACTGTTCATCAGAGGAAATGATACGGTTTCCTTCACCTTTTGGAGACAACTGATCACATCCTCCTCTTTGTTGGTAATGTTTGCTTCTAGAGAAAATGGACATGAGCAGTCATTGCACCGTGTGCTTGGTGATCTCTTTATTACATAGGATTCTGTACACTGTGCCTGGCTTTGATACAATGCATATGTTCTTACATAATGACCCATTTCACCTATCTCAAAAGCCCTGGTACAAATTCACAAAGAGTTCAGCTTCTTTCTTGAATTGCAACTGGCGGAGTGCACGTGCTCTTGTGTTAATATTGTCCTCTCTCATGCGTCCTAAAATCATTCATTCACCTGCATATAGAGAGTACTAAAACTATTGGTATCTACAGGCAAAATATCTTGGATTTGATGTCTTCTTCTCATATGGCCATAAAGAGATTTTCTGTATCTCAATTTTTAAAAATTCTTAGATTATCACAGGTCATGTCAATGTATACAGGTAACTTCATAAGTTTCATTTAAAAAATTAAAAATTAAGACAATGGAGTATTTCTACCACTTTGTGAAGTCCTCTCACTTTTTTGGTGTTTTGCTCCATGTGAGAGGATGCCATATTTTACTGTTGCATCTCCCCAATTTTATAAGCATCTCTATCGTCACACTTCTGAATTTAGGATTCCCTGTGCTTTTATCAGGAAAGTGGGAAAAGAATAAAATGAACAAAAAAAAAAGCACAAATCTTCTGAAGACAAAATCTTGCTCCCTGTGGAAGCTACGCAATTTCATGTCAACTTGATAAGAGAATGAAGAGGTGGAGTCTAGTACATCAATCATGTCACAGCCTGATGATCCCTCCTTATGGGCATGGTCTTGTCATGAAGATTCTGAGGACGTTCTCTCTCTCTGTCTGTCTCTCTCTCTCTCACTCTCTCTCTCTCTCTCTCTCCTGCACTTTTCTGCTGACAAGACATATAGAGACACCCTGATAGAAGCCAGAGTCCTGGAGATGTGTTCACTGCCATTGGATCCACAGGACTTTCTACCTACCATCTTGTGTTCTTTCTGCATTCGGCTTCATTGCCGGTGCTGCATACATCTGAAGAGCAATCTGTAAACTATTATCAGACATATGAACTAATATTGGACTCATGGACTTGATTTGGGATGGGCTGAGCTGTTTTTTAAATATAAAATTACTATTTGATATAGAGCTTTCTCTTACACATCTATGAGTGTCCCTGGATTTGTTTCTCTAGTCAACTCAGCCTAATACAACCCCTTCTCTAATCTACTTCATAGAAGGACTGGGGTGGAACTCCTGTACCTGATTTATGGGAACACAGTTACTTTACAAATGCTCTATGGGGTATGTGGATATTTTGTATCGCAAATTTTTTTAAGTAGGTATGCTGGTTAGATTTGATGTCAACTTGAACCTGTGTTAAAGTGTAGGGGTGGAGTCTCACCTGTCAATCAGATCATAGCCTTGAGAAAACCTACTTCGAGGTGTTAACTTTTTATAAAAGAGACACTGGGAACATTTCCTTCTTCTTGACCTTTACTTTCTTCCTTATTAGGACTTGGTGTCTTCCTTTGGTTACAGCCCCATTATCAGCTGCCAAGCCAGGGAACTATCAGCATCCTAACCTGTTCCCACCAAATTTAGATTTATGTGACTCTCTACATCCACTGGTCTATGATCTCCCAGCTTCCAACTTCACCTTTCTCAATCATTGACCTGAAACTATGTGGCTCTGAAGAGGGCCATGCTAGCATCAGAACCATGGATTTAAGTTAGACTGGGCTGGAAGGACTTGTTGATATAAGGTAGACTGGGCTGGAATGACTTCTTGATATAAATTAGACTGGGCTGGAATGACTTCTTGATATTTCTGATACATATAGGAGTGCCAGTGGTTTTGTTCTCTAGACAATCCAGACTAACATAGTGAGTAACTTTTGGATAGAGAGAAATTCCACGTTCCTGTTCCATGCATCTTTGTAATGGGAAATAAATCCTGCATAGTAATCAGTCTGCATGAGCTGTTAGTCTTTGCTAACTTATCATTGGATCCATAAAGCTGAAATGGATGGGCAGCCCACTAAAGGGTTGCTGGAGTGTATGAGAATAAATCAAATCATTCTAGATCTGAAAACACATAAGACTGAGGTAGGAAATAAGTCAAATGACAAATTCAAGTTGGATTACATTCTCAGAGCTTCTTGAACAACTTAGCCTCAAAGTTATCTGCATTCATTGCATGGGGGAAAGGAAAATGCCCAGGCCTTCAAGGATTATTGACTCTGACTATGAACAATCTCTAATTTTTAAGGATCCATGATACCATTGTGGAACAGAGATTTACTGGAGTCAAGTGATGAATATAATTCCAATATAGACTTGTAGTTTGTTTTTAAATGGTAACAGAAGAAGCTAATGTTAATATAAATAACCAGGAAATTTTATGTACTGTTGGTACAAATGTATATGTATTTGAAGAATAAATTTGATATTGCACATTGAATATCTTTTAGTCTTCCTATACAACTGCTTTGAAGCAAGTATAATAACATATTAATCAAAAAGAACATTAATAATATTTGTACTATAAGTAATCAAAATTAGATAAATATATGATGAAATCAAAATAGTATAACATATGAAGGTAAGGCAAATACCATTACACAATCAAGGAAACCATTATTAAACAAAAGTATCTAAATATGAAGATATTATTTCTCAACATATAGATGAGGTATGTATGTGTCTTAAGGTGGTGTTTCTATGTTTATAATAATTCCCAGGAAAATACTAAGTTTGTTAGTTTACACCACATTGAAATGGCAGTTTGTGCCTGATCAAAGGACTCCAATCATATTCCTGTTAAATGTTCTTTGAGTTTTGAGAACTAAAATAAGTCTGAAGGATCAAGATCAGGGCTATTGAATGAGATATCTTTCTAAAAGAATTATGATAAGACATCCTGTGCTACCCTGTAAGAATAAGCAACTCCACTGATTGTTGTGGTGTAAAAGAATTTCTTGTTACAATATTCCAGAACTTTTGCTTCCTGGTGCAATTTTCTACTTTCTTAAAACTTCTTAATATCAACAAAATACATCAAATCATCCCTTCAAAATCCCCCAAAAGAGTGACTATAACCTTCTGAACTAGTTTTTCTGACTTGACCTGAACTCATCCAGTTAAATCCTCTCAAAATCCACAATTTTGATTGCACTTTATAAGGTGCCCTAATGAAACAACCCAAGCATATTACTAAGAGAACTTGTGCGCAACTATTAATTGATCAGAGAAACCTGTATAAACATGTTTGTAAAAAAAAAAAGCATGCTTTGTTTAGAATTAACCTCTGAGTATATAAACTAGAACTCTAGAAGCACTATATTCAACCTTACTCTCACATATATAAAATATCGTAAAATATTTAAGGATAATTTTTTTAAATGGTTTATTATAGAATTAAGCGAAAAGCAGAAAAGGTTTTCTTGCAATTGAGAAAATATTATATATACATAATCTTCCTAATATTACCAGTAGTTATCTTTAGCACGCATCATAAAAGTAAACCTCTGTTATTGAATACCCTTCTGTTGTAGATTGCATTAGGTACCTCATAATTTACATTGGAATCCTAGGGAACTGCAAGGAACCCTCGTGCTAGGTGGTTAGGCACTGGGCTTGCTGGCTGCAAGCTCAGGAGTTTGAAACCACCAACTTCTTAACAGAGAATGGTGGGATTTTCTACTTCAGTAAAGGTTACAGTCTTAGAAATTCACCTGGGCAACTCTCCCCTTCGGTGGAGCCCTTCTTGCAGACTCACGATGAGCTGGTATAGACTTCATGCTTTGGAGTTAAGGGAGAGAACTGCACAGTCAGCAGCTCTGAACCACTCACTTTCTGTAGGTTTGAGGTGAGATTTTCTGTTTGGCCAAAGGGTTAGTCTGGGAAACGCACCAGGGCAGTTCTACCCAGTCCTATAGGATAGGGTCATGATGAGTCTGAAACAACTCCATGGCAGTGAATTTAGTTTCATTCGGTTGTTTTCCTCTATAGCTGCGATCCACATTTACAGTTGAGTCTTACCGGTTATGTTAATGAGCTTCTATCCATGCAAGGTGTCCCTCAGCCTAATTAATTCTGACTGATAAGAAACAGCAGAGTCAGAGACAAGGAACATAAAAAAATTTCTTCCTTCAGATTTAATCTACAAGGAGTGTCTTCCCTTAGAGCTGGAACTCTAAGTTTACACGTTTAACCTCCTGAATGGTGAGAAAATAAAATTCTGTGACTTTTTCCAAATTTCCGCCTACAGACAAATGCTCAATCTCCTTTGACCCACCTAACAGTGAGTTCGTTCTGACGAGCAGCAATCCTACACATGGTTTCTGAGTCTGTCAACCTTCACACAAACACATAACCTCCCCTTTCACTTCCCGGGCCAACACTTGCTGACACCTTGCCATTTAGTAAGGGACAAATGAACCATCATCTAGTGATTCTTAGGAGTTGCATAGATAGGTACTCTATTTCAAGGAGGGAAAAGTTGCTCACCTAAAGCTTGATCATTTAAACTCTCTAACACTGCCACCAAAGAAAAGCCTGACAGTCTGTCTGAAAGCATATGGCCAAGAGGACTCTACAGAGAGATCCTTGTAACATGTATGGTCAACATGAATTAGAATGGACTCAGTGAGGATGAGTTTGGCTAGGCCTCCAGGCAATTAGGAAGGGTGGCAGAAAAAACACACAGAATATAGCTCTGCAGTTAAATGGTTTGGGGAAGCTGAAACTGGATCTCCTTCAGTCACTATTTGAACATAAAACTATTTACCTATTGGGTGAAACTTAACAAGGTGAAGGTAAAATCTAGGGGTGGGAGCACAATTGTTGGGGGCTTGCAAACCAAATCATTTCTATAAATCACACAAATCATTTCAAAAAACATTTAATGTTTTTAGCCAATATGGAGAGATCTTGTTGAAAATTGGAGCTATTAAACACATGTACAAGAATCTAAGCTAACTGCAGAATTATGTAACCTAATTATACAGCTATATCTGTGCTCAGAAAATTTTAACTAAGCCCAAGAAGAATAAAATAATTCTAAAAGAAAAACAAAGACACTACTCTATAAGGAAATAAAATAAAGTCTAGCACCGATCAATAAAAAATTAGAACATCCAGCTTCCAAAACATTACTCAACCTGCAAAGAAACTGGAAAATCAGACCCAAAGCAGGAATTAAAGCAGTCATTAGAAACATATCCAGAAAAGAGAGAATGTACTTAGAAGCAAAGGGTACTTAAGACAAACAATAAATAACTAAACACACAAGTACACAGTATGTTACTGGATAAAGTGATCAATAAATGTCATCTTGGTTATTTGGGGAGTTTGTTTTTAGTAGCGTCATTTAGGTCATTTATCCTCTTACTACAGAGTTCTAGTACCACAGTAGATAAGTGCCTAGCTGCTAAATAAAAGGCCAAGGGGTTCAAACCTACCAACTGCTCTACAGAAAAGCATGGGGCCATCTGCTTCCATCAAGAATCTGCCTTGAATCCCGATGGAATGGTTCTACCTTGTCTTAGCAGGTCGTTCTGAGACAGAATTCACTTCCTGGCAAAGGAGTACATATTCACTGATTTTCTCCCTAAACATGCCATTAATTACCTAGACAGAGATGTTGAAATCTCTGAGTAAAATTATGAATTTTCATGTGTATCTTTTCAGTTTGCTTACTGTTGTCACCTTATTAGGAAAACACAAATTTAGAATTTTTAGATTTCTTGGTATATTGGCTCCTTTATCTTTGTGAAAGAACCATCCAATCCCTGGGCTATTTCTCATGTAACCTGTTTTCTTAAATTAGACAAACTCTCTTAGGGTTAGTAAGGATGACATATTATCTTTTCTTATTGTTTCACCTACATAGATACATCTTCGTTGAGTTTCTGGTAAAGATCATATAATTATCAGGTTCATTCTTCATAGCAGAATATTTATGATGAAGCTTCCTGGAATCCTTGCCAGTATTTGGTACTATCTCTTTTGAAGGCACTCTCATAGGTATGTAGGAATATCTTCTCACATTGTGATTTGAGGTTTTATTCCTTGGTGACTAATGAAGACTATCCTCTATGCTTCTTGGTCACCTATACATATGTTTTAATCACAGGTGAATCCTACTAGTAACTATACACACACACACACACACACACACACATCTTCTTACCAGGCCCAAGCAGGAAATGATCACTTGGTGGGAGTTAGAGCCACCAAGTCAGAATAAAAACTAAAAGTAAGCTGACTGTTGTCAACTATAGCTAGGACAGTCATATTCCATGGTGTCCTGGCCCTGCAAGATCAACTGCCACATTCTTCTTGTTTCCCCCTCAAATTTACTCAATAGGAGTTAGGTGTTTCTATTTTGTTATATTTTCGTATATGTGCTGCCAAAACGAGCACTCTGTTTTGTTTTTGGAGAACAAGAAATTTGTTTATCTTATTCATTATTATATGCTCACTGATTAGCACAGTATCTGACACATGGTGGCTGGTAAATACTTTTTTTTTTCAACTGAACGGGTGGGTTGATGGATGGATGGGTGGATGGATGGATAGAAGGGTAGATGGATACAATTGGCTTAATCAGAGAATACTGGAGGCAAATCAAAGAGACAAATTGCTGAATCAGAAACTGGAAAGCAAGAAAAAATATTTTAGTTCAACAAGCAAGGCAGCATGAGAAGGAAGAAGGAGTGTTTTAAGAGGAATATTTTTGCTTGATTGCGAAGGGCTTTGAATCTCTAGACTAGGTGATTTTACTTTAGCCTGGAGGTAATGGGAATGCTTTTAACAAGGTTGACATAATAGTGCACTATTTTAAGAAAATTAAACAGGAACAATACAATAAATTGGGGTGAGGATTGGGGAGAACAAGTAGAAGCCTGGAAACATGTGGGAGTAATCAGTGTGAGGACTCCTCTGTGAGGTGGGCTGGCATCAGCGCGTCTCATCTGGTGAGAAGGCTCGGCTTGGGAACAACTGAGAAAGGTTAGCCTTCTTCAGCTGGGTGTGCCGAACAGTCTCATCCAGTTAAAAACATCAATGCCAAGGAATTGGGTGAGTCTCTAACGCATCAGTGTCGTGTTTCTTTCATTTATGCTTGCAAACACCTTCTTTTGTTCCTGGGAATTTTTACAGATAAAAAAAAAAACACTCTATCGGGCTGCAAGTGAGTCTGGCTTCATCCCATGTAGGGAACATAAAGTCCTTTCTGCCCGACTAGAACCATCGCCCCACTTTACAACGGGAACAATGACTTAACTTGGCATCAATCTAGAAAAGACCATCATCTGTAATAGACACCAATTGTCTGGACCTTGTTTGCCAGTAGACGCGTCACCCTGACCTGCTCAGAATGCCTTATAACCTTCAGACCTTGTGCTATTTCCATATGTTATGATTTAAGATGGAAAACAATGTTGACTACAGTTCCTAATCTACGTGCCAAGGGGTTCTGTGGTTCATGGTTCGTTTTCTCCACTGCGTGCTCCCACAGTCTTAAGAATGGGTCAGCCCAGTACAGCGTCAAAAGTGTTTTTCTTGTGAAAAGCTGCTCCCAGCTCGCCTGTTTTATTCACACACCAAACAACAATTCCAAAACCATCTACTGACATCAGGATGTTTAGGCCAGAATCTATTTTGCTATGAATAATTTCCATAAGCTCCAAGGCTTGATTTATACTCCTTTTTGTCTATTCTTAAATGAGGCAGAACATTGCTCTTGAAGACTGACTACCAAGAAGCAACCAACCTCCAGTAACTTGTAGGAAGAAAACAAATGGTTCTGACATGTCTACTTACCAAGTTTCACTTACAGTTCATTTCAGACTGTGACAATTAGAAGAAACAAGGAAGCGCTTTGTTTTGGGGGCTTTCTTTTCCAGGCATATTTCAAGGAACACTCCACACACCGTCTGTCTACACGGTTGTTTGGTTAAAGAAAATGTTTCCACACATATTATAGCTGCATTGTAATGGAAAATTGCTCTGGGTGCCAAACCCACAAAGAACATTAACATCACCAAAGAAGACCTCTGCACTTGACTACTGTACATTTTTCTTGACTTGCAACATTTCTTAACTTGCCACAAGTTATAAAGTGTCCTGACCCCTGGAAGGAGTACTGAACCAGTCAAGATCCATTTATTACCCCTTCAAGTTGATAGGCAACAAGGTGCTTTCTGAAACGTAAGGTAAATAGTTTCCCATGGGAGTGAGGCGAGGCCATCCTTTCAGAAGCGGACTCACCAGCCTCAGATCCCCACCTCTGCACTGAACTTTCCTCCACAGAGTACTTGTGATGATTATTAAAGAGGACTTGGAAAGTTAAAAAGGACCAACAGAGACAGGATCGCTT
This sequence comes from Nesogale talazaci, assembly GCA_004026705.1. Lineage (NCBI taxonomy): Eukaryota > Metazoa > Chordata > Mammalia > Afrosoricida > Tenrecidae > Nesogale > Nesogale talazaci. Next base: position 53,072 of record PVJH01003058.1, on the reverse strand, counting down.
CAAGGGTTGTTTTGACATATCTTGCTAGAATTTCTGTTAAAGTAGCATTAGTGATATTATTACTTGTATATATTATTGTGAGTTAAATTACAGTATACCCCTCATTCAATTTCACACTGGAGAAAATGGAAAACTTCTAGCAGACAAGGAAATTATTATCTAAGGACTTGCGTGGAACAAACTAATCCGAGAAATAAATGATTCATCTGCAGTATGTGTGAAAGACACCACGTTATTAGTCGAATACATAAATAACGAAAATGAATTATCTCATATCTATATGTGGTTTTGTCTGTATAGATCAGCCTCTGGGATCATATTTATGAATTCATGGGCATAATGTAATTATAAAATATTCATTATAGTTTCATTGTACAAAAGTGTAGAAATTACCTTCATAGCCAAAGTTTAAGGTAAAACCCCCAGTTCAATAAAAGGGTTCGACTTCTCCTTCTGGAGGGATTTACAGTACTCATCTGCCTGTATAGTTCACATTAGCATCCAGTGACATTGCTTTGTCTGTATATATTTCTAGCTGTCAACAGAATGTCCAGAGGCAATTGCATCCTGATTCTATAGCTAGCTTCTCTTCTTTTATAATACACAAGGGTCTAATTTTCCATCAGCAAAGCATGAAATCATGTAAGAATGCCACATAACCAGCATGTGCAAACAAGTAGAGCTTTTTCTACACATAAAAATGCTTCATAAAATAACAAATAAATTAAATCTTCTTGTTCAAGTAAAGAGCTTGGAAATCAAGACCTTTGAGAAAAATTAGAGTTTCCCATACAGAGCTGACAGTGTCGTGTAATTCAAGTAAATTCGTTCACCACCTTACATGTTAATAGGTGTGACCGCATCATTTTTCTTTGATTTAAAGTGGAACTGTTTTATATCAGGAATGTTTTATGGTTACAGATAACAGGCACGTTAACTTCATTAAGATCAGTATTTAGCAATTATCAAATTAACAAAGTGATGACTGGAGGATATGACTTGCATCCAACCACATAAGCTTTAACACTCATTCAACACTGCAGCAAAAGGACGTAGAAACTGAGTGCTCATCTTTTTATTTATTCATATTTTGGGTACAGTGGGACAGGCAGTCAAAGTAAACATGAATCCTCAAAAATGACATTATAAAATATACTAAATGATGCATTCAAGATTCCCCTTCCCTCTCTGGAACATATCTAAGTTTGACAAACTGTTTGAAATTATCAATGCAATGATGCCCTTAAAAGGGTTAGCTCTGGCGTATATTTAAAATACATTCAAGACATATGTCTCGTCTGCTGCAAGAGCTACAGAAAGCTCAGTGTAACATCCGTAAGATGACGGAGACTGCTTAAATTATCATCCTCTCTGTGCATCTCATATTTCTACAACTTCAGGGTATTTTAAACACTCTTTCTACATAATGTTCAATTTACTTAGCACGTGGCATTCATATGTCTAGCTGTAAAATAACTTGTTGTAATTTAAGCAAACATGTTTAAATAAAAGGTAGCTAAGGCTTCTAATCTCTGATGTATTGAGTGCAATGAAAGCTTCCATATAAATGGATTTCCCAGACAGCCAAACACCATATAAGCTTTTCTTAAGAAATATACTATTCTATGATTCATATGCCTACATTTTGGTAAACTACACAGAATAATTTCTATCACAAGGAAAACCATTAAGGAACAGAAGAAGGGAAAAACCAAGCAATCAATTATTTTGTTTAAAAATCCTCTTTGTTAAAACAGAAATTTAAAAATGAAAAAAAATCCTCTTTGTTAACTTTCTCTTTACAAACATTAGTAATCAAAATAGCAATATTCCAATTGCTTTATTGTAAGCAATAAAAAACAAAAATAAAACCCACTGCTATTAAGTCTATTCTGGCTCATAGTGACCATCTAGGACAGGGTGGACCTGTCAATATGATTTTCAGAGACTAATTCTTTATGGGTGTGCAAAGCCTCCTTTTTCTGAGTTGGAGCAGCTGGTGGATTTGAACTGTTGACCTTAAGGGTATCAGCCCGGCACATGACCACTTCGCCACCACCAGGGATCCCTGTGAGCAGTTTGGATAAGTTACAATTGACCTTCAAAACTTGGCATTCTTAAAGAACACAATTTGAAAGTTTTGATATTAGGTATATAAGGGTGAAACCATCATCATATATAAAAGCAGAATTCCAGGAGGTAAATGTAGATCTGACTTACCCTGTTTATCATTGTATTCTCTTAGTCAGCACGACGAAGCCACATGTGTAAAGATTACTTGAACAGAATAACAGCAAAAAGACCATGTATACTGAAAGTGATACTGAAACTGGATGAAAACCACATATTCCAAATCAAATTCACTACAATTAGATTTATACCATTGACGTATATTTTTCTAAAGTAAGGTGGTAAATTTGTCCACTTTTTTGTTATATTGATACTATCGCGTTTTTCTGAATTTCCAACTTTCCTTCCATGTGTGTTAGTCCAGGAAGACTAGAGAAACAAACCCTTTAAAGCTCATATAAAAGATAGTGTCATCTAAAGGGTAATTGTACCTTACGAAAGCATCCCAACTCATTCCAGTCCAAGCCCCTAAGTCCCATATTAACCCATATGTCCAACACCAATCTATAAATTTCTCCTCAGACTCACAAAACACATGCAATAATGCTGAATGCAGGACAAACACAGGCCAGTGAGTAGAACATCTTTGGATCCAGTGGCGTAAGCATCTCAGCGTTGGCAGGGGTCTCTAAGTGGCTTCTCCATCTTCAGAGGTCTGATTGCATCAGGGTAGGACCATGTGGCTTCTCAACTTCAGGGCACTAGTGTAGTTCCAAGTGTCCTGTCAGCTGCAATATCTCCCACAGAATCAGCAGAGCAAGAAAGTGTCTCCCACCTCCAAGGACGAAAAGCAGGAATTCCTAGAATCCTTGGAGGAAGGCCATGCCGACACAAAGGCTTCATCGACTATATCATGGTTGAAAGCCTAGACTCCCCCCCTACACTCTCAATCCTCAAATTGACAAAAGATCATAAAACTACCGCACCATGTCAGAGACTATGTTGCTATGTTAACAGAAGTTACGCCACTGGTGTTTACAAGACCAGAGGATCACCTGAGATGGGAGGCTTTAGGGGAGCTTTCAGAAGAAGACACACTAAGAAGAAAGGCTGGTTCTCTGAAAAGTAGCAGACTAAAACCCTATGGGAAACAACAGAAAGTTTTCAGTTTGTGATGGGAGGTAAGCCCCCATGTTAGTCCAAGTTGACTAGAGAAACAAATTCAGAGACACTTATATCCGTGTAAGAGATAAATTTATATCAAGAAGTAATTATGCTAAATATAACATCTCACCCCAGTCCTGATCAAGTTCATAAGCTCTATATTAGCCCATTCATTCGATACCAGTCTGTAAATTCTGCTGCAAACTCACGCAACACATGCAATGATGCTGAATGCAGCAAGATAACAGTCCGGTGCGTGGAAAATCGTGTGGATTCAGTGATGAAGGAAGCATCTCAATGCAGGTAAAGGTCTCCACATGGCTCCCCCAGCTCCAGGGCTCTGGCTACCATCAGTGTGGCTCCACATGGGTGGTCAAAAGGAAGGAGAAACAGAGAGAGACCGCCTCTGATGGCAGAATCAAGAGAGAGAAGTCCCCAGAATCCCCATGAGAAGGACATGCCCACAAGGAGGGATCAAGCAGGATGCAAGCTGAGCAGATTCACAGTGACTTTACAAAACAAACTCAACCCTAAAGGGCAGAACTCGTCCTTCCAAGTTTCCAAGAGCAACTCTTCATGAGAAGTAAAAATTCCATTCTTTCTGCCAAGGAGCACAGCATGGTTTCAAGCCACTGATCTTGCCATTAGAAGCCAACAAATAACCGCTATGCCATCAGTCTTCTTCACAGCACAACCACTACACCACCAGGGGTCAGCCCAAAACTGCCCCCTCTAGGGTCGTAGTAACCAGTAGAAACTGCCATCTTTCGGCACAAGAGCAGCTGGCAAAGGTGAACCACTTTTAACTTTCAAAAACTCAAAACCAAAAAATTCCAAAACGTCCCAGCATAACTCCTTATATTCTAACCCAGACAGGAAACTTCTGGTTAACCTCAATTCCTCAGCTTTCAGCTAAACCTTCTTCCTTCTAGCCATACGGCCTTCAAGTAGCAAATTGTTCTCCATAACTTAGTGTTCTTAAAAGCAATAATATTTATGTGGCTGCATAAAACATAATCCTATTGATAATACCCCATACCAAGTGCAATGATAATTAGTATTATTCAGTGCTGAATAACATGGCACTAGTTCCTAATTTAGGTATATTCCCTTAACAGTTCAGTAGTTTAGTTTCATTTTAGTTTCAAAGAAGGGAAATTTGCCTTGCCTTCATCATCATCATCATCATCATCATCATCATCATCATCACTGCTAATAGAACTCAAGATTTCTTTTTTTGGTGGGGCGGGGTGGGCATCACTGCTCTCCAGTGGTGGGAGTAGGAGGCCCAGCCCCACTGCTGGAATTGAACCTCTATCCCAGTGGGCCGCAGTCCTACGCACAACCACTACGCCACCAGGGCTCAGCCCAAAACTCAGAATTTCAAAGGCCATCCTAACTTGCATGATTTCTAAGACATTTCTTTAAAAATTTATAATGTTAGGATTAGAGAATTGAACTTAATGTCTTATATCTGTGAATTTTATGGTATTAATCTAGAATTATAACAACAAACACCCCAGCTTCACACGACAGATCAACAGGATAGGTGTAGAATGAGGCCCTTGTTCTGTTTTAGCCAGCTGATAAATCCTGTAGCACTGGTCAAAAGGGCCAAGGTCCTCAAATGAACAGAATCTATTTAAACATGAGTTCCTATGACAAAAATTAATTCCTTTTAATAACTTGGAGTAGGAAAAAGTCTTACAAATTTTCTATTCATTTGGTAAATGGCTATGTTTTCAAAGTTATTCCTACAATGTAAGTAGAAATAATTCCTAGCAAAAGTGGTTTCCTCCCATCGCAACCATTTTAAAGCGACTTTAATGATCGCTTTGCAAAGTTGATTGTTATCGTCATTCCCCAGAAGGAGTCTGACACTTCATCAATAACACAGCATTGTCAAGGAACACGGAACTAGCAGCATGTCACTTTCAAGGATTTTCATTAAGCAGAGTATTAAATGAACAATTAACACATCATAAGCAGATACTTGTTTCCTATTGGGTCCAGTCAAATTGTTTCTCAGTGTTTGTAAACTATGGGTTCAGAACAGAGGCATACATATCTTCCCAATTCACTGTTTGAGAGACATTATGCATTTTTCCTCATAACATTCTAAAATCTCATTGCAGTGTTTTTATTATATGCAAATTAGCATCATTTGATTAGGTCCTGGGGCAGCTTCACCTGGGCATTCAGAAGAACAGCGCTGGGAAAGAAGGAAGGCTATTTCATCACAGAAGTGTGCTTTCCCTTGAGGGACACTACCATTTGATTGTGACATTTATTTGTCCTGTTCTAGAAAGGACAAAACTACAATTACACTTTTCTTTCCTACTGTGCAGTGGCACGGTGTCAGAAAAAATTAAATCAAAAATGGTGTGTTTGCACACAAAACAAGCTTCAAAATCAAACTTGGTGAAGAAAGTCCCAGCTGAAACCAGAGCATAATAGAAAACACTATGTGGCCAAAACACTTTGTGAGTATAGACAGGAAGCATCCATGAGAAACTGCCTGACAAAACAGGAGCAGGATTGTATGGATCCAGGTGTATGGTGTTGGCTTGGCAATGCGCACAGAAAACAGGTAGATTCCATACTTGATTAGTCAGGTCTTGTTTACTTGAACTGTTTTGGTCTTCTGAAATGAACGTGTTTCCTGATGAGTAATTGAGTTACTACAAGAATCAAACAGTCTTTGCCAAATGTGTTTAGCTGAATTAATGTTTTGCATTCCGAATGTTTTGCCATCCATTTTAAATTTCCAAGTATGTTTTCAGTTTACTTTTCCTTCCCCTGGAATACCTTGCAAACATATGAATGGTCAAACTTGCCTTTTCGCAATTTGATTTTAATTACCATATATACTCATATGTAAGCCCCTTGGCTTTTTAAATTCATTTTATTGAGAGCTCTTACAGTCCTTATTACAATCCATGCATCAATTTTATCAGGCATATTTGTACATACGTTGCCATCATTCTTTTCAAGACACTTTCTATTGAACCCTTGGTATAGTTCCTCTTTTTGTCCCCCTCCTCCCATGCCTCACCCTTATGATCCCTTGATAGATTATAAATTATTATTTTCATGTCTCACACCAACCAAGTTGAGTGTTTCAGCACATTGTTAATTCACATTTTGTGGCAAAATTAGTTGCCTCAGCTGATATGTGGGTAGGCTTATACTAGAGTATATATGGTATATTGGAAGCAATTTGAGACTATGTTTCATTTATACAAATATCAGAATACAAGTACCTTGGAAAATGACTGCCATGAGCAAAAAGGGGGGGAGGAAGTAGGGAAAAAGCCAAGGAGAGTGAAAGAGAACTGTACTTTTTTTAGAGATAGAGGTAACATAAGTGTGTTTCCTAATAGTCTACTTACCACAAGTAATTAAAGACCCAACAAATTTAAATTTTTCTAAGAATATTAAAAAATGTATGGTTTGCCAATCCATACTTTCCCAATCCATGCTTTCTCGTGTCCTTTTAGTCAAAGGTTTCCTTTAAAACTATATGGGGACTTCAAGAAGTTTGTGGAAATTGGAATTAAAAGACAATGAGAATAAAAGACAATGAAACGTTTCTGCAAACTTTTTGAAACTTTGTCTTGCTTTAATTAAAAAACAAATTGTGCTCTAGAGAGACAAATAAAATGAAAATCACCAAGACCCCCAAGCATCCTAGAATTAAAGCATTCAGTGTATGATGGGTAGGTTTGTTATGCTAACATGGCCACAGAAGATTGGTGGGTCTGTTGTGACGGCCCAGCCAATGAACATGCAAGATGAATCGAAGGGCAGAGGTAGGAAGGACTCGCAAGTCCCGCCCTCTCTCCTGCTTCCGGATCTTCAGAGAGCTGCCTTGTTCGTCCTGTACCTCGACCTCCAAGCAACACTACCCTTGGGACACCTAATCATGGACTGTGTTGCTGTGAGTTGAGGATCCTTCAAGCCCTACTTTGCCACACTCCTGGGATATACATCTCTTGAGCTGGGGACTGTTGGACTTTGTCATCTGGCTGACTGTTGGCGACCTGCTCTGCCATTTGCTGCCTGTGACCAGATTGCTCTACAGAGGACTACTCAGCGGCCCTCAAGACTTGAAGGACTGCCAGTCTTCTAGTTGCCTCACGCAAGTGAGTTGCACCGAGCAATCTGTATTGCTTTATAGTTAACTTTTTCTTTCTTATCTTATATACCTTTCTCAATAAATAAATATATAAAAAGAATTACTAGTGTCCTGAATTTTATTTCTCTAAGAGAACCCTGCCTGACACACTCAGGGGAAAAGGTATTTGTTTGTTTGTTTTTCTTTATATTTCATGTGTCCATATTGTTGACTTTTTATAACAACATATTTAAATATAAATAATAATTTGTGTATGGCAATTGAAAATTATGAAGTAAATAGTGCCAAAAAGTAAACTGAGAAGCAGTGCTAATCGAGAACAGTAAGATGTTAGAACTTTTTCTCTGTTTAAGTTAATCTTACGCCATGAACGATAAGCACTAATATCCTCACAGCCCTCGACTACTGCTGTCTCATAGCAAGCCTATAGCTAAGGTCAGTATAGAACTGCCCCCCTGGGTTTCTGAAATTAGCATTTCTTGCAGGAGTAGAACACCTCCTCTTTCTTGGGGATTTCTTGGTGCCTGGTGATTTCAAAGTGACGACCTTTTAGTTAGCAGCCCAGTTTGTAACACTAGACACAAGGAGGGCTCCCATAAATGATATCATTACTGTAAGTTCTTGAGGATGAATTTAATAATTTAACCAAAAATCAATTCTCTTCCTATAGTTTCCAAAGATTCAAAGGTTTGAATTCTTTCCTTGATTTCAAAGGGAAGCAAAATCAAATCATGTTGCTGCAGTTGCTGTTGTTGCTGTTTTTAAGTGTCATCAGTCAAGCTCGCGTCGTAGCGAGTCAATGTGCCCGATGTAAGATGCTGCCTGGCCCTGTGCCATCCTCACCATCCTTGCTATGCTCCTGGTTGCCTCCAATCCTTCTCAGATTCTCTACTTTACCAGCCATGTTGGTAAAGTAAATTCGCTTTCCAAAAGACTAGTGATGAGACTTCTATTCTATATATAAGATGGTCCTTTGTTTAGTTTCATTAGAAATATCTGAAATAAAATGTAAAATCATAAACATGATAAACAGGCAACCTTTTAGGTAATAAAAAGGAAACCAGAAAATGCTATATTTTCTTTATCTCTTTCCCATCCACCCACCTTCTGGTGGAATGAACCACGCCATGGTGCAATTTCCATAGTGATTCTGAAATGGTCAAATTAGAGAATAATTGATCTAAGAACTTATAAGTACAAGAGGGCTTCAAAAAGTTCACAGAAAAAAATGTCATTATCTTTTCTTTGCATTTGTCCATAACCATTATTTAGTCCTTTTATTGGGGCTTATAGAACTCTTACCACGATTCAGACATAGGTCCACTGTGTGTCAAGCACATTTGTATATCTGTTGCTCTCATCATTCTCATAACATTTGCTTTCAATTTAAACATTTTACATTTTCCCCTCAATCACCTTCCTCATAAACCCTTGATAATTTATAAATTATTATTACTTTGTCTTATCTTACACTGTCTGATGTCTCCCTTCACCCACTTCCCCATTGCCCATACCCTAGAGAAGAGGTTATATGTAGACCCTTATTATCGATTCCCCCATTCTACCCCACTGTCCCTTCACCCTCCCAGTATTGCCACTCTCACCAGGGATCCTGAAAAGATCATCTGCCCTGGATTCCATATGTTTCTAGTTTCTATCTGTACCAGTGTACATCCTCTGGTCTAGGTTGATTTGTAAGGTAGAATTGGGATCATGATATTGAGAAAGAAGCATCGAAGAACAAGAAGAGTGTTATATGTTTCATCATTGCTACACTGTACCCTAACTGTTTCGTCTTCTCCCTGTGACCCCTCTCTTAGGGGAAATCCATTGCCTACAGATTGACTTTGGCTCTTCAACTTGTATTCCCCCTCATTTACAATAATACAATTTTTAGTTCTTTGATGGCTGATACCTGATGCCTTCGACATCTCGTGGTTGAAGGCTGGTGTGCTTCTTCCATGTGGGCTTTGTTGCATTTCAGCCAGATGGCTTCTTGTTTATCTTCAAGCCTTTTAGACCCCAAGTGCTATGGCTTTTAATAGCCGGGCACCATTAGCTTTCTTCATCACAATTGCTTATGCATACATTTGTCTTTAGCGATCCCAATGTGAAGGTCGGCACAAAATGATATGATTTTATGTTCTTTGATTCCTGATTCCTGATCCCTTTGACACCTCGTGGTCACACAGGCTGGTGTGCTTCTTCCATGAGGACTTTGTTGCTTCTCAGTTAGTTGGACACTGGTTTATTTTCAAGACTTTAAGACCCCACATGCTATTTTTGCATAGAGGGTGTACTTGAGTAGATGCTCAATGTCCATCTGGTACCTTAATGCTAAGCCTATAACTATATGTACATAGATATATTTTCCCATCCTCACATATAAATATATGTATATATGTTCATGCCTGTATTTAGAACTTTATAAATGCCTTTTGCCTCCTAGTTGTTTCCTCAATTTCCTTTTGTCCCACTATCATGTTCAGCCTTCATTTGGGTTTCTGTAATTCCTCTTGGTCACATTGCCCTTGATGCCCTGCCAGTCCCTTCCCTGGGGTATGGACAACAGAAAAGTAGGTGAAGGGAGACATTAGGCAGTGTAAGACATGGCAAAATAATAATAGTTCATAAATTAACAAGGGTTCATGAAGGAAGGGCAGGGGAAGGGGAAGAGGAAGGAGGGGAAGCTGATACCAAGGGCTCAAGTAAAAAGAAGCTGTTTTGAAAATGATGGCTGCAGCAACTGTACAAATGTGCATGACACAATGGATGGATAGGTGGATTGTGATGAGTCATATGAGCCCCCAATAAAATGATTAAAAAGAAGAAAGTAAATAAGGAGAAAACAAAAGTGAGGTGTGTTTACTGTGACTCAGAGAAATACAAACAAGAATGGCATTGAGGGGGCACTTGGAAGTGCAGAAGGAATCAAGTGCTTCCCATACAAGCTAGTGAATATGCATAATTGGAATGTTATCTCCCTGTGGAGACTGTGAAGTTCTTGAGAGCTGAAAAGCGTCTCATCTCCCCTACAGTGTTTTAGAGCATGCACTGCAGTGATAAACCAATCCACAGCCCAGGGCCGCTTGGAGTTCTTTGCAGCATCATGCTTATTAGACTCTCTAAGCAAACTTAAAGGAAAAAACAAAAATAAAAAAACTAATGGTCCTTAAAAACTCTATTGATATTATGACTAGAAGCCTGGTACCATCATGACCTTTGGGATGCAGAAATATGAAGATCTAGGTAAGCATATGCTGGCACTGTAACAAACCAGCATGATATGCAACAACATCAATGAATCTGTCAGAAATATCTTAAAACTGGAATGTGGTCCCTTTCACAATACCACTTTTTCTCATTGGGGCATTGTACCTTTATTCCACACTATTGACAAGGGAGGCACACTTGACAAATTCACGCTGACAAAAATTGATCAAGCACACAAATGCTCTTTATTCCCTGCCAGGTGCTATTTAATGTGTTTACCTAAGGGTAAAGACAATGTCCTTAAGGAAATCATGCGCACTCCATAGTAATCCTAGGCGAGCCCCAGCTAGACTGGAGTGATGAGACCCAGACTGCAGAAGCAATGTCCTCAGCGGCTGGCCGTTTATGAACCAGGTGCTGAGCACATGGCTGGGAAGACGCAGCCACTGCAAAGACTACCGATGAAGTCCAAGTCATCGAGGATGCTGCTCACAGTGTCAAGTACGCAGTCTACCTGAATTTGAACTATGAACTCTTAAAAGCCAATTGGCTTGTTTAGAGTAAATTGTGATAAGGCAAATAACTTGTTTAAAGAAACTGTGAATGGTTTACATTCTAGAAAGCAAAAACAGTACAATCCACTTTCAAGAAAAAGATCATTTTAAGAATTAACAAACTATGTTCCCTCTCACTGACTCCATTCACAAGGTCCACTCTCACAAATAACGCGTTCTATCAATTATAGCAAAAAAAAACCCAAAGCAAAAAAGTCAGGTTTCCCAGGCAACTAAAACTTTTTGTTATGAATGTTTTTCCTCCTGATTAAAAAACCTAGGTTTTTGTTCCGTGTTTTTTTCTTTGACTCAAGTAATAAATATCTGTACTGGGAAAAGAGGATAATTGGTTTAATCAAGTTTTAAAAATTCAAAATGAATGGCTCTTCTCACTTATTCAAGTCTTTAGTAAGACAAATAGACCCACGTTGAAAGGATATTGTTCAGTGAAAATTGGGATTTCTAAAAGCACAGAATCTGGCACAAACTTATTAAATATTTGCTGTGCTTCAATAATCTAGTAGACACTGTGAATCCATTAAATGTAATTTCTGCCTTTGTTTTCTTATTACATACTTTATAATTTTGTTGTTCATAGATCTGACTGGTTCTTTCATCTTTTAAAAGAAGATTTACTGCTCACAAAATTTGCCAATCCTAAACAAGAAGCATGCACTAGTTCTTCAAAGCATATTAATATATATTTTTAACCACAGGATTTTAGCTTTCATGTGATAAAACTTTTAGTGATTTCCCTAACATGTCTTATTAAGGCTTACATTCCTCATTTACATATTTGATGTCTCTCAGGAGACAGACAAGCTTCAAGTTAATTATCTATGTAGCTGTAAGAACCCTTGTTTCCCAGTTAAGAACTCTTCACAAGAAAACTAATAGTTATTAAATGTTACACTGAGTCACCAAAAGTAATCAGGATACACAATGAGAGCACTAAACAGACACTTAAATTTAATAAAAAATCTCAACTTTTTACAAGATAAATGAAATATAAATCAATTAAATCTCTTACAGTAATTTTCAGGGAAAATACCTAGCAGAAACCAAACAGCTAAACTCTGCTCTAAAAGAAGTGATTAGACGCTGTTTGAAGCTGGAGGAAATGACTATTAAATTCTAGGAATAAACCCAGTGAGCTCTGATCCCTAACAGATCAGTAACTAAAGAAATGTTATGTCAACAAATATTCTGGCTACCTTCTCCACTGATGTGTGTGTGCAGTATACATATTGTGTGTATGTAAACACACATCCATCCAAGTATATAGTGTGTCTACACCTATGATAATATCTAATACAGTTGCATATATAGATATGTGTGTTCATAGATCAACATGATAACATTTATAAAACAAGATCATATATATGGAGAGAAAAAAAATCTCTGAATCATTAACAAGTCGAATAAAGAGCAGCTTTACAGAGTGATAACAAGAAAGAGAAGAAAGAAGGGCAAGTAGACGATAGGCTTCAGTTGCAGTTGGGAAATTGGAGCCACAGCTATCAGGTGAGTTAATTAATCTGGGTATCGCTCAGCAAATGAAAGTGTGCCATCTATTTCACAAGGGCCCATTGTGTCTTGCATGTGAAACAAATTTACCCTGTTTGATTAAGGATTACTGATTGCCTCCAATTTATTAGATGTATCCTATAATTAAGTCACAATGAGTTCGAATGAAATGGGGATGGTCTCCTCTACAAAGAAGACAACAAGCTCATTCTAGGAAGACCTTGGGGGTCATTCAAGAAGCAATTAAATGTTCTCCAGGGTGCATTAAAAGGAAAAGAGCTTGATGGGCTGAACTGCCTCTCCTTAGATGCAGCCTTCTCAATATTCACCTACTCTTATGAAGACAAATGTAACAGTGTCATAAAATAACTCAGGACATTATCTGCAAGGAAAACAATGCTGTCAGCTCTTAAACTAAGAAAATGTGGCTGAGCAAAGAATCTATACCACTCAGAAAGTCAAAGGAAGCATTAGTCCAAATGATAAATTATGTCAAAATCTGTTTTAAGGGGGGCATCTAAACAAATCGATGAGTGTTGGGTTATGTATAAGATTTTAGAGAACTATACATCAAATTGTGCCAATGCAAACATAATAAATATCTAGCATAAATTATTTATGGCAAGTGAAGGGATCTGGATCAGTATCTGTTGGCAGATTATTTCTGTAGAACTCTTATTAAAGACCTCGTATAAGTGGGTATTCTCTAAAATTAGGGTGATCTCACATTGGGAATGTCCCTGCTTTCATCATCTCCTTTATAATGATTCTCTTAAACACACAGTCTATAGTTATAGATTACCACCTATTCTATTTAGATTACTACCACAACTTTGAAGTGTTCAAGAGCAGATATATCACTCTGAGGTCTGACCCAAGGCATGGTATTGTTGACCACCTTATATGCCTGTGAAAGTTGGCTGCTGTATAGGGAAGACAGAATGAATGCATTTGTACTATGGTGCTTGCAATGTGTGTTGAAACTGCCTAGAACTTCCAGGAGAACAACAGGCCTGTCTTGGAAGGAGTACAGCTAGAATGGTGAAATCTCATCTGAACATACTGTTGGGAGGGACGTGTCACTTGAGAAGGACATAATGCATAGAAGGTGTGGCAGTCCTTTACTCCTGTCAATTTCAGGATTGAGAGTGTAGGGGTGGAGTCTAGTCTGTCAATCTGGAGATAGCCGATGAGAACTCTGTGTTGTGATGGCTTTCTCCTGAGAAATCTGGGAAATCCAGCAGTATTTTCTCTTAGAGGTGAGAGACTCATAATTCAGTCCCTTGGGGATGCTCTACTGACAGACAACATGGCAGCATGTTATAGATCCTGAGTCCTGGAACCCAGAGAAATTGGAGGAGATGCCACAAGGGCTTACCCTGATGAAACCAGACCTCTGAAGCTGGAAAAGCCACATAGAGACTCCTGCCAGTGCTGAGATGCTTGAGAAGCCACAGAGAAGCCCCTGTCGGTGCTGAGATGCTTCTACCACTACTGGATACAGAAGACCCTGCATCCACTGGCCTGTGATTGTGGCTTCATTGCATGTGCTTTGTGAGTCTGAAGAGGATTTTATAGACTGTTATCAGACATATGGGCTAATATCAGACATATGGGCTAATAATGGGCTTGGACTGTAAACTATATATATATATATACACACATATATACACACACACACATATATATATATATATATATATCAATTGTTTTTCTAGTCTAACAACACAGAGGGGCAGCAAAAAGTAAAAGTAAAAGAGGAAGATAGTGAGCTCAAACATCATGATGGTGAGGATGACACCGACGAAGACCCTGTTTTCTTCTACGGTCCATGAAGTTGCTATGTGTCCAAACCCTCTGGCAGGCACCTGACAAAGCCACTACTGAAACCTAATGCTTAGAAGACTCCTTTTTTAAACTTACAAAAATGTTCATTTCACTTATATGCCAATCAATTGGGGAAATCTTATCAACTACTGTGATGCAGAGATTATTTACAAAGTCTTCCCAGTTTTCAGAATAATTTTCAGAACAAACACATTTTATGTACAAGCCAGTGTTAAAATAGATCATTGAATTTCAGAAGGATTTAAAGAGCACTTTCCAAATCGCAGCCACATAAGTCCTTTTTTCCATCATTTGCATTTTACTTTTCTCCATCTTCCAAGAGGGACACAACCTACTCTGCCTCCTTCCCTGAAGAGCTAAAGGAGAAGTATGCCAACACATGTGCAAAACATGCAGGAGAAGGTGAAACCAGAAAGCAAACCAGTGGCCCAGTCAGAATGAAGCATTTCTTTACAAAGATCAAAGACCAAAAAAATCATATAATTGTGTGTCTACCTTCCTGATATGATCGTTGAAAACAAATGTGTGCATAAGCAAATGTGGTGAAGAAAGCTAAAAAAAGAAAGAAAGAAAGAAAGCTGATGGTGCCTAACGCCTGACTATCAAAAGATAAAGCATCTGGGGTCTTAAAGACATAAAGGTAAACAAATAGCCATCTAGCTGAGAAGCAACAAAGTCCACATGGAAAAAGGACACCATCCTGTGTGACCATGAAGTGTCGAAGGCATCAGGTATCAGGCATCAAAGAACTAAAAATTATATCATTATAAATGAGGGGGAGCACAGATTGTGGATCCAAAGACCATCTGTAGGTAATGGGATATCCTCTTACAGAAGGGTTGCGGGAAGGAGACAAGCCAATCAGGTTGCACTGTAGCAATGATGAAACATACAACTTTCCTCTAGTTCTTCAATGCTTCCTACACCCTCACCCCCTCACTATCATGATCCCAATTTTACTTACAAGTCTGGCTGGACCACAGCATGTATACTGGTACAGATAGGAACTGGAAACAGGGGGAATCCAAGACAGATGATCCCTTCAAGACCAGTGCTGAGAGTGGTGGCACCAGGAGAGTGGAAAGAAGGCAGGGTGGAAAGGGGCAACCGATTTTAAGGATCTACATATAACCTCCTCCTGAGGTCAAGACAACAGCGAAGTAGGTGACGACAGACATCAGACAGTGTAAGATATGACAAAATAACAATCTATAAATTATCAAAGGTTCATCAGAGAGGAGAAAATATGAGGAGCTAATACCAAGGGCTTAAGTAGAAAGCAAATGCTTTGAGAAGGAGAAGGGCAACAAATATACAAAAGTGCTTGGCATACAATGGGTGGATGGGTGGATTGTGGTAAGAGTTATATGATCCCCCAATAAAATGATTTTTTTTAAAAAAGGATACATCCTAACACCTGGTAGTTTCTGAAGGATTTTTAAGTGAGGAAATTAGCAGGCGATGCTTTTCATTTGTGAAGATACCTCCCTCTCTTGGGAATTTAGATCATGGTGGCACAAGACCAGCAAACAGAACTCGCAGGACTTGCAACAAGATTCAAGACTATAGTTGAAGGTCATTTGAGGCCTGTCTGTACTACACACAAAAAAAATCATAAATTCTAGGTCTGAGGCCTTGGCAAAGACTTGATGAGTACATGAGAAGGCTTAAAAAGATCAAAACTTTATGAAAGGAAAAATAACAAGTTGCCTGTTGAGTCTATCTCAAATGAGACCCTCTTGTGTTTCAGAGAAGAATTGGGCTCCATGAAGCTTACCATAAGTGGTTGTTGAAAGTAGATCCTCTGAACTTTCTTTTGGGCCACCTCAAGGTGAACTTGAGACTCCAGCTTTTCAGGTGGCAACTCAATAGTCTGAGCTCAGCAACAAAACCTCCACGTCAGACACATTGACGTACTTATGAGGATCTACTGGGGTAAATGGATTCAGTAGTTCAAATGGGTCCCAGACCGAGTCAAGACACATGAAAGGGGCAGAACCAGTAGAATCAGATGGTCCAAAAAGGCAACAGCAAGAGAAAAGGAACCAAAAAGGTGACCGGGTTTGATTTGAACTAATAGTTGCTTTAATTCACTTAAGGCAGAAGGGACAACATTTCTGTTGGAGCAGCAAGTCTCAAACAACACTATCTACCTTCTCATTTAGGTTCCAATATTCATTGCGCTGACTAGACAGAGCTCACAGGCAATATTAATGATTATACGGTTTAGTAAGAAAGTGAACAGGTTATAATACAAATGAGTAATAAATGCTCAACATTGTCTATCAGGATATATTACAAAGTTCCCACTCCACAAGTCTTCCTCCTGCACAAAGCACTCTGCTTTAGTTGCTCTGTGGGTGGGGAAGTTCACTATTCTCTTTCATACCCCTGATCTGGGTTCTGCTGCTGCCTCCCTGGTGTCATAGTTGCTTTCTAGATCCTAGAGGTTCACGGGGACACAGGGATCTCAGGCCCAAAGGACCCACTCCATTCTTGGCTGCACCTGATTCCTTGAGGGTCAGTTTATGCACAGTTGGATAGCATTCCAGGAAATCTTGTTGACAATTGCTCACAAGGGATTCCCACCAGTATTTTTTCCCACCTCCTTACTAGATCCATGCAAGAAAAGGCTGTTTAGTAGGAATTAGAGACTTTGACAAAAGGGCCATCTAAATAACCCACTTCCCTTCTTCACAAGTCGAGGGGCTCCCATTTCTAATGACAAATCTATCGTGAAGGGAATTGAAGTACCAAAAGGAACTCTTTCTTAGAGAATATGAAGGCAGAAATCTCAGTGCTGCAGAGAAGTGAAGGAAAATAGGGTCTTAAATGCCTTCTGTGTGAACTACCGTCTCTGTGGCATGATAGATTTACAAAGTGGCAGGAGGAAAAGGGAGATGGCGGTGAATGTGGACGTGGAAGTAAAAACCACACGTGGTAACTGGAGGCAACTCGCTGGGGAATTTTTCCTGTGAGAGAATCATGCTGAAGACATGATTAGAGGAGAGTGTGGGCAGATGGAGGCTTTTAAAGATGGAACTGATGATAAATTTGCAAGAGAGGTTGAAACCTGAAGTTGCATGAAAAAATAACAATAACACTTTGGTAGAAATGGTGTCGGTCTTTTCTGACACAACAGAAGAAAAAGAGGGCATGGCAGTTGTTCGTACAGATTGCTTTTATGCCAGGGAAAAGAAAGTAAAAGCATTCTAATTTTACCTTGTCTGAAAACTAGAATAGAGGAAAGACATCAGAAGCCATTGAATCAGATTTGAAACTAAAACCCAAACTCCCTGCCACTGAGTCTACAGCAACCATGTAAAGCAGATTGAACTGCCCCGGTGGGTTTCTGTGTAATTTTTACAGCAACAAAGACACCCGTCTTTCTTTCATGAAACTAATGGGGGTTTTAAACTACTGACCTTGCAGTTAACACCCCAACAAGTAACCCACTGTGCCACCAGGGTTCCAGGATTTGAAATAAGAACTATTCAAGAGTAGAGAAAATGAAATTGAGAGATCAGAGAAATGCTAGGTGTTGATAATCAATTAAAGCTAGAGACCATGACTGTGTATCATCAACAGTCTATGCAGGTGTATGGGGATGAGTGTGCTTTCACTCATTAACTGACGTATCGTTAGGAAGCAAAAACACATAGTTGGGTTAATACTTCACTGGAGTTTTATCAAGTCATGTAGGCACATGGACAATGGATTAAGAGTGTTGAGATGAGTCAAGACTATGACCAAAATTGTGGACGATGGTATCAAAAAAGGGTAGAGGAAAAGGAAAGGAAAGTATACGCTCATCTCTAGGGGGGGAGGGGGCACAAGGAAGTAGGACAGTGAAAAGATGAAATAGCCCAGAAAGAGTGAAAGTCAAGAAGAGTGTTGTTACTTTGAGGATATGTTAGAAACCAGAACATTGCAGTCTTAGAAGGATATGTTTTGGGCTGAGCCCCGGTGGCGTGAGTGTGGGACTACGGCCCACAGGCTTGGTGGTTCAAGTCCAGCAGCGGCTCTCAGGAGCAGTGCTGGGTGGCTCCCACGACAACCGAAGGGCAGTGATGCCCCCCAGAAAAAAAGAAGAGGGTATGTTTCAAGGATAAAATGAGCTAAAATGTTGAGTTTTAATATCAAGGGGAAGAATAGAGTCATGTAAAATGGGGAGTTACTAAATATACTCAAATATAAGCCAACCCAAATAAAAGTCAAGGCACCTAATTTTACCACACAAACTGCATTAAAAATGTGCTGAAAAACTCGGCTTATACACGAGTACATCCAGTATGTGAAAATGGACAACAAAATATCAGGTATAAACTTTCAATTTGTTTCTGGAAATCTATCTGGGGGGCTAGGGGGTTTTAATGACCAGAGAATAAATAATTTGGAAGGGAACAGGGGAAACGTATAGGGCAGTTATCCTAGGTTCCACTGCTAAAACAAAGTGTGAAAGAGACACAATCAAGTGAGAAGCTCTGGAAACAGAACCTGGGGACTGGCAGGTTTCTTGGAAGATCAGAATTAAAAAAACAGACAAAAAGTAACTCCATGAGGGGTTCGATACAGTAGTGAATCAGGATGCGGATTACACAGAGAGTGACTGCAGTAAGAAGAATCAGGTTCTGTAATATGCACAGCAGTATGGGGAAGAAGGTACGAGCTACAGTATAAAGGTATCCATTTAAATACCCAGGGATATCAGGCACATAAGGAATTGTGGGTTTATGTGGTCCCAAACTTTTCCAATAATATCCCAATGGGTAGGCAGGCAATGGGTAAGTACCAAAGGCATCCACTCAGGGTATCTCCAGAGAAAGAGAAAGCCAAGAGAGAAACAAATAAGTTGGTTTCCAGAGACTGGGGGTGCCTGAGTATCAAGGACAGACTTCATGTGTTCAGAGTTTTATTTAGAAGGAGTTCAACCTTGTCATCCTTGTCATCTGCACAGGCTTTGTTCCTTCTTTCTGGGACACAAATAATAACTAAAATGGCTTTCCTTAGTTGCTTTATGTGTACTTAAAAAAATCAGGCTTTTCATAGGTTAGATTTAAAATAAATATGTACCCTCGTTTGACCCAGCGATGCAAGCTTTTGTCTTCATCAGAATCCTCTCACAGTCAGCAATCTCTCAGGTGAACCTGTCCTTTGCAGTCCCCCCGGTCAGTCTCTGGTTTTCAGAGCACAGTATTCATTTTTGCACTTCCTTTTCTTTGTTTCTTGTGTGGGAGAGTCTCTCTCTTGTCTCTGTTGATCAAACCCCTACAATTGCTCCCCTGCCAAACTGCAGTCACAGGTATCCGCAGAATCTTCTTGGACAATGAGGCCTCTGAGGTCTTTCTGAACTCCCCAGATCATCAGCATTGCCATCTACACACAGGCCCCTTTGTCTTGTTACTTCCTCCTCAATGTCTGTGCCCTGTTTTTCCAAACAGATTGTAGGCACCTCAAGGGCAGCATCTCCACCTTCTCCTGTGTCCATGTGCATCCTTATCTTACAGTGTGGTGGTGTCCCAGAACAGGGCTGCCATAAGATGTAAGACAGCTGTGTGAATGGAGCTGGGAAGAATATCTTGGTGAATGAATTGGCTCTCCAGGAGGTACTGCCTTGTCCAGCCTAAGCTGGTGAAGTATTTATGAACATGATTGTCCTTCCACACAGAAAATCTAGGGATCTAAGGTAAGTGCCCTATACATTTCCCCTGACCCCTTCCAAATCATTTATTCTCTGGTCAATAAACACCACCCCCCCACCCCCAGTCCTGCAGATCTTGTTATTTCTTTCTACTCATACATGGACAGCAACAAGTCAGATGTTTCGATCTGATATTTTGTTTTCCTTTTAACTCTGTCCGTAAAGAGCAAGTGGCTTAAACCCATCAGCCACCACATAAGAGGAAGATGAGGCTGACTGCTTCTGTAAAAATGTACAGTGTTGGAAACCCTATCGAGTAGATTTGTTGTTGTTGCTGCTGCTGCTGTTGTCACTCAGGGCTGCTCTAAAACAGAATTGAGTGGATGGCTGCTGGTTTGGGTTTACATGAAACAAGTTAGATGTGGTCATCGATGATCCCAAACTCCCAAACCTATTGGCATTGAGTCCATTAGAGTGACCCCAAAGATCAGATTAGACCTGCCCCATTGGAGTCCCCTGACTGTAATTTTTTTTTTGTGGCATCACTGCCCTCTGGTGGTCAGGGGAGCTCCCCAGCCTTGCTGCTGCTGGATTTGAACCGCCAAGCCAGTGGGCCGCAGTCCCACACTCAACCACTCAACCACTACACCACCGGGGCTCAGCCCCTGACTGTAATTTTAATGGAAGCCAATGATGACATCTTTCTCCTGTGGAACCGCTGATGGATTTTAATTAAAGGCCTTACGCCTTGCACGCAACCAAGCACTTACCACTGTCTCCTTCTGTTCCTTAAGGCAAGAGGCCCCCTGCCAGAGCCTGTCAGGACCTGGACAACCACTCTGCTGAGGAGCTGCTGTCTGTCCAGCTCCTACCTCGCAGCTGGGAAATGATGGGCGTGCTCACGCGGATGGCTCTGGAGGTTCCGGAAACGGGACCCCCTGTTCCACGCTGAGGTGTCTGTGTCACTATGGCTGTACCTGGAATGACTCAACTCTCTCAATAGCAACTCCCCAGAAGACACTGGGAAATCGGATAGAGAGTTAGGGATAGAGATTTTAAAATGAAAGTTTTATACCAAACTCTTTGTTTGTATCCTCAACTTTTCTTCAGCACTTAGGTGAAGAGTCACAGTTGATGCTCTCTTTGCTCTTCACTTCCAAGGTAAGATGTGGGGTAAAAAAAAAAAGCAAAGAAATTTAGAAGAGAATTAACATCTAAAATTGGGAAATAGGTTGTTTCCTCTGGGGCTGTATCCTCTGAGTTTTTTGACACAAATTTCAAAGCAATAGATAATAATGGGGACTGATAGAGCTCAGTTTATAAAGGAGGTTAATGTAAAACTGAAACAAACAACAAGTTCAAAAACAATCAAAAATGTAGAGATAAGGAAACTTTGTTTCTAAGAAGTCATAACCCTTAATGAGACTACAAATCTAACGTGTTTAGTTGTGTCTTCATTTGCAAGACATAAAAATGAAAGGGGCCTAAGAAGGAATCAAAAATATTTGAAAACCAAGAGGCTATGCATACAATAGAAATTCTATTTAAACTGCTGCTGTATAATAGGATCTTTGTCTGTAAAGCATAGACAAGAATTTACATTAAGAACTGGGTTCCTAGGCTGCCTGTCAGAATGCACTAAGAGAATGTACATCTTCTGCCTCCTGTTTACTGTCCTGTAATCAGATTAAGACTGAAACCCACTTAAACACTTTTTCTACATTAAGTACAGAAATTCCAGATATATGTTTAAGCTCTCCTATCTCAGTTGTTCTTTTTCTAAAATCAAGCTAAATGTGAAAATTGATTCACTCTCAGGGTATGCTTTCTGCCCAAATGTTACACGTGACACACAACAATGTGGAGAAATTAAGACCACCTACTCTGGGAAAAGGATGATAGCATTTTCCAAGGTTTAATAAAACAAGAGTTTTCAGATGCAAACGTCAAAACAAGAATAGCTGCCACCACTGACTCTTTGGAAGGACCACAACCATTGCTCCCTGAAAGAATGGTAGACAAAGATGGAACAGAATCCAACGTCTCCTTTTAAAAAGCCAAACAACCCAGAACAGTAGCAGATAGGGTACACCCCGAAAGTATGGCCTTGAGACACCTTTTTAACCAAATCTATCCCCCAAATCACATTTTCGCAAGAGAGCAGAGTGGCACACCAGATAAAGGCGTGTGACCTTATTCAAAAGTACTGTACCCTAGTTAAAAATCATGAGTAAGAGACCTAAAAATTACAAATTTCTTAAACACAAAAATAAAGAGGCAGGGAAATTAGAGCACTACAATGGGAACCAACTGAACACAACTGAAGGGAATGCTGGCACATTGTGGATTGTGATAAAAGTAATTCTTCATTGTCTTAGGTTCCATTCTCTAGAGAAGTTAAACTGGGGAAGATTATATATACACCCAAGTATCTCATGTATTAGCACATACTTTGCATCACATATATGTGCACACACAAAGAGGTTTATCCCAAGGAAATGTTTTATAGGCTGGAAAGGCTGGAAAGTCCCAAATTTTGGGGTCAGATGTCAGACTAAAGGATTCTACTCAGAAACTAGTGAACACAAGATCCTGAAATAAGATGGCAGGCTTCTGGATGCAGAGGCGAATGCATGTGAGTTCGGCAGGCAAGCTGGCAGGCTGCTGGCTCAAGTCCAAAGAATCAAAGAGGTGAGATAATGAGTCAAACACAGGATCCAGGTGCAGCAAAAAATCAAGAAAGCACCATTTTATATTGGAAGCAGGCCACACCCCTAAGAAAACAGTCTTTCATTAGTTGATCTACTCATAGCAAATGTCACCACTGTATTAGATCTAATCATGGGGAACAACTATATTCTTACTGTCAAACAACTACTGTTAAGACTTGTGGGGAATTCAAATTGACCCACACCCCTCCCTACTTCTGTAAATGCACAATTTGTGTGGAATTGACCAAATGGGAACACAACTTGCTGTGTAAATTTTGATCCCAAATCTCAATAAATTATGACCTGAGAAAATGAGAGAACCTAAAATAACTTGGTCAAGAACCAAAAAGGCAAAGGTCATGGAAAATTTCAAGATTTCTATTTCTAAGTGTTACTATAAGTTAATGGTGGAGAAACTGGAATGTTGATGACTTCTAAAACTAAATGTAGTGATGTATTGATATGTACACTCACTACATTGCTAAAACCAGACAAGAGAAGCAATAGCAAACCTGGCAGAAAGAAGAGAACTCAGAGCATTCAGATTTAAAAACCACGAATAGTTAAGTGTGTTGAAGGTATGTTAAACCTTTCCTTATAAAGCGAGCATTAAAATATCACTTCATGTTCTTCAGATTTGCAATCTTTTGAAAGTTAAGCAATACCCGGATTAATCAAAAGATAGGATTAAAATTGCTATAGTCATTGTTGGGGAATATATGGAAAATTTTTTTCTAAACATTATTTTGTGGAAGCTACTGAGAATATATAAGATCATGGCATAAACATACTATAAAATAGCATGTCTTGATTAAAGACAGTCACCTAAAAATGTAAACAGAAAGCATTAGTAGATCTTAAAAACAATATAAAGGTGAAAAAGCAATGTAAGATAAAAAGCCTCATACTATTTGTACAAATTAAAAATGTATTAATATGAGAGTAATTCAAAAAATGTTGCTACCAGGGCTTCAGTTCATGCATGAATAGGTTTCTTCAAAACAAAACATGCTCAATCATGTCTCTGAGAGCAGGGGGAGATGACAGAGAACAAACAAACAAACCCACCACCACTCAGTGGATTCTGACATGATCCCATAGGACAAGGTAGGATGTACTATCCCTTCTGGATTTCTGAAACTGTAAACTCTTTATAGGAATAACACTCCTCATCTTTTTCAAGAGAAGCAGCTGGTGGTTTCAAACTGCTTATCTTGTGTTTAGCAGTACAACACACAATGCAGTATGCCAGCAAGTTCTCTAAATAATACAAGAGTCTCAGTTTCATTGGGGTAAATTTTTTTTGTAAAGGTCCAATCAAAGTAGTCACTTCCTTGGACCAGTTAAATGAACACAGAGATTTTTAGGGACTTCTTATTAGGATTCTAAATGGTCATCTTGATAGATTTTCTCAAAGGACACAGTATGGCCCTGGGAGCTGATTATGAAGATGCTTTAGGAAGATAAAAAACTAAATTGGCAAGAAAAAAAAATCGTGTTGAGGAATTTTGCTTCCCATTATTAGGTTCCTACTCTTTCTTCAAAGGTAGTGTGATAGTTAAGTTTTGTATCAACTTTCTTGAGTCAGGATTGTCCTGTGATATAATCTGATATGCGTAACCAAATCCATGATGTGATCTGCAAACCACCTAACAGTTATAAGAAGACTACGGGAGAGTACTACCCTTGATCAGAACCAGGTTTGATACAAATGAAAGAAAATTTGATTGGGGTTGAGACCTGTTAGCATATGAGCTGATATGGCAGGGAAGCTAGATCGTCTAGACCACACATTCATCTCATCAGACAACCAATCTTGGGTGCTGTCAAGGTTCATACTCCTATAAGCCTGACTTGCTGGTGTTGGATTCACTCACTTTTATCTCCACCAGTCTGTGGTTTTCTGGTTTCCTAGTTATCTCCTTTCTTGATAAACACAGGTATCATGCAATGTTCGAGGTGAATTTCATTGGAAATCCATCCCATTCATTCAACAGCCCTGAATTTTCTCCTGCAGACTTCTATTGTTACCACCAAAACTCAAAGTATATATAAATGGAATATGATTTGAATCCTCAAGGCTGTTGGAAGTGCAGCTTTGATCTGACATAAATCAAAGAATGCACAAATTATTTGGGGGAAAGGCTAGGGGGTGAAAATATTATGGCCAGAGTTGTATAGCTCTATATGGAGGGTACATCAAGAAACAATAGCTTTGCATTTTGACATTCTGCTAAATGCATAGTTCTATGAGTTTATAGTTTTTTATTTATTTCATATATAATACGAAAGGAATTTATTTTGTATATAGTATGAAAGCATATGCAAGGAAAATGCAACATGTTTGAGCCAAAAAATGGCTTTTTAAAGTCATAGGACTTAAATATTATAAATTACAAAGATGACACCTAATAAAATAGATGAATTATGTGAAATGTAATTATAATATATTGCAATGCATAATAATCAAGGTTAAGTCCACATCTCTTGCTAAAACAGTATCCAGAACTAGTTGTCTTTGAGTCACTTGTGAGACTTGCCACCCTATATGTGTCAGAGTAGATCTGAGACCCACAAGGTTTTCAATGGCTGATTTTTAAAAATAGATCACCGAGCTTTTCTTCATAGGTATTCTTAGGTTAGTTTGAACCTCCAAGCTTTTAGTTAGCAGTCAAGTGTATTAACCTAGTGCATTTGCCTCTAAAGCAATGTGCTCATTATTATAACTAACAACACTCCTTAGTCTAGAGATGAACCTTGGAGTCACATAGCACATGACATAAGGCATATTCTTCCCTAAGGAAGAAGTCATAGCTCTGAAGACCAAGATTTCTTGGCTATCCAATTATACTTAGGAAACAAGGCCTGGAGGTGATCTGAGTCAGACACAGAATCCGAAGGATTGGAACAAAACTTTTGAACCAGGCTTCTTGCAGAATTTTATCATTGTGTAAATTTGGGGCTAAGTTATTAAAGTGTGGTAAACCTTAATTTTAATTAGAGATCAAATCATATTTTCAAAAATAATTCTGTAATAGGGATGCTTTTCACTTCTAATGGCTAATTGCATCACAAAACTTTATTTTAAGCCAATGTAGTCTACATTTTAAGGGGGTTTGTCATATAATAATAGAAAGATGTTCTGCTGTTGAGAATTTCAAAATATAATAAAGGAAATTAAATACATAAAAGCATCAGAGAACACCCACAGAGAGGGCATTTGAATAAGAGCAATGTAATCCTGCAGTGCCTATCATGCTGGCTATCAAGCAACGAAACTCCTTCCATCAATCAATCAACTACAGAGAAAGAGAGCTGGTCTTATGCTTTCCCATATTCTGTGGACATAAATTCCAAAGAGTATCTTGAGTTTCAGAAGTAAGTTCAAAGCAGTATTCCAATCCATTCACATAAAGAGAGGTAAAATTTGTCAGAATTTGGAAAATAAGAGGTACAATATAAATTTAATAAGAAATTTCCCCAGAACGTTGGTGAGTAAGGCAAATTAAATTAAAATTTTAATTACTGGTATAAGAAGAGGAAGTAGAAGTAGATGTCATTATATATTCGGAGGAAGATTCAGGATATTTTAAGGTTTGATGCCATTACTCCTTCAGATTGTCTAATTTCACTTTCAAAGGTAAAACTTTCATCTTATTTAATGAAGTTATTTCATTAGCTCTATTCTGATACTTGCTTGACATGCTTAAGATCATATGGGATTCCCAGTAAGCGAAAGGAAGAGAAAGGTGATTTTTCTGTTGTAATAATGGGAGGAAATGCAAGAAAGAATGAAAAGATTGAAGATGCTTAAGAGGCACCTGAGATTGTGTTTTAAAGAGGCTCAGACTCAACCCTGCCTCACTCTCCTGCTTACTGGTGGTTAGAGTTTGAGTAAGATACTTAAACTCGCTGGTACCTGCTCCTGCAGTCGCAGAAGAGATTGTCTTTTCTTCTTTGCCCTTTGCATATCTATCAGCTGTCTATCTATCTATAGTTGTCTAGGTATTTATCCCAGTCCTACATAGGGGATTTTTACCACAGCATCTTAACTTTAAAATAAACTCATACAATTTAAGAATAAGAACAACAAAAAGAAATAACAATCGGCAAATAAAGAGTAATTTTAATTGAATTAAATCATAAATATTTGGTGTACACACAGAATTAATTTGAAAATTCTTTGGGAAACAATATTGAATTTAGAGTGTTGTTCTTTTGTAGATCAAAGATTTTTGCATGGGGAACTATGCTGAGCACATCCTGTTGAGAGAAGGAAGCCATAGGGCTGGTTTCAGCAAGATCTTTTTCTTACCTCCATGAGGACTTCCTCCTTTCCAAGTACTACATACAGTAGGGCAGTTTGTACAAGGGCTTTCAACTGAGGCAACTAAATGCAGTTCAGAATCCCTTGGCTAAACAGTGCATTACCATCAAGGTATATAGTGCTTAGATTTCATGTCTGCTTGAACTTGTGTGAAAGTGTAAGGACAGAGTAACTTCTTAATCAAGTGGTACCCTAATTATACCTTGTTGGGGATACAGTAACTTGAGAGACAGATGTGGGCACTTTTCCTCCTCTTCCTCTTCTTCTTCCTCCTCCTCCTCCTTCTTTCTTCTTCTTCTTCCTCTCTCTCTCTCTTTCTGTCTCTCTCTCTTACTCTCTCCCTCCCTCCCTCTCTTTCCCTCTCTCTCTTTCTGGTCCTTTTTGCTCCTCCTTGCTGGTTTCTGTGTCCCCTCTGGGGGTGGCTCCATGATACTCTGAAGAGGACTCTGGCTAGCATCAGACTCGTGGACTTAAATTGCACTGGACTGGGATGCCTTCTTAATATAAAGTTCTTTGTTGATATAAAATTACTTCTTAGTATTAAATATAAAGTTCCTTCTTACATATGTAATATGTGAAATATAATATATGTATACATTATACATATATGAGGGTCACTGACTTTTTTTCTCTAGACAGCCAAAATTAAGGGAAATTCAATTGAAATTTTAATTATAAGAAAAGAGAGAAAATAGAAGAAGTCATTAGAGATTTGGAGTAAGATTCGGGATATTTTAAGTTTTGATGCCATTTCTCCTTCAGATTGTCTAATTTCACTTCCAAAGGAAAAACTTTCATTTCATTTAATAAAGTTATTTCATTAACTCCATTGGGTAACTCATTCACAAGTACCATGCACTGCAGTCAATGGTGTATGAAACTCCTTCCACCAATTAATCAACTACAGAGAAAGAAAGCTTGTCTTATGCTTCTGTCTCATATGCTGTGGACATAAATTCCAAAGAGTCATTTCAAAAATATTTATTAGTGACAATTTTGCTTGACATCTGAAAAATGTCCTAATGAGCTCATGATGTTTTCTTCTAGATACTTGAAAACTTAATTATAAAAAAGGTAAATTCTGATTCCAGTCTCCTCTTGATTTAAAAAGTGCCTTTACACTTTGTAATGTCTTGGAATGAATTAAATTATTAGTATATTTTCATCATTTTCCATATGCTATTACATGAAGATATCTCTACTCATCTGTAGAAGATAATTACTTTTAAAGTCAAATTGATCCAAATATTTGAGAATATTAGATGACACCTTGGATTTTGATCTTTTTTAATGTAAACTTCTAGTTATTCAGAACTTGTTTAGCCTTAACTAAATTTACCCAAGAGCAAGGTTAGCAAGACTTCATCTCACATACTATGAATATGTTATCAGGAAAGACCAGTGCCTGGAGAAGGACATCATGGACTTGATAAAGTAGACGGTCGGTGAAAAAGAGGAAGGAACTCAACAAGATGAAGTGACAGTGTCTGTCATGATGAGCTGAAACATAGTCCTTGTGAAGATAGTGTCAGACTGAGCAGCATTGGCTTCTAGTGTTGGAGTGGGAACTAGCCACCTGGTCCTAACAACAATTAGGACCGCAGGCATGGTCACAGTGTGAAACATTCTATAAAGGATTAAATAAGACAGAGCCGAAGATATTTGTGCATACATTTTTGTTTTGGACCAGACACATCTATACATAATATGCATTTTCATGTAATTAAAGCAATTAAACCAGTTAGTTACTTTGCACAAACTTCAATCTCCTTTTCTGTAAAATGGAAGACATAGATCCTAGGCTCAATCAGACAAACAATTTGAAATAGTCATTGCCATCGTTTGTAGTTGTTCTGACACCAGAGGCAAAGACCTGACTAGAAATACAAGCAGTAACAAAAGATAGTAGTAGAAATGGAAGTAGTTGTAAAACTCAAATTCTTCCTAATTTATCCTGAATAATTTAGAGAATAGGTCCTTCTACAAATTGAGTTTTTTCTTTTTTAGCAAATTAGCCTCAGGCAAATTGGCTGCTTGGTAAATTGGCTTTCAGCAAAAGACTGGTCACTAATTGAGTTTCAGTGAATTATTTTATGCAAATTGGCCTGTTTTCTTTATTTGAAATTATTGAGCATTTAATCTCACAAAAGAAAGAACCTGGCTGAGCCGCAGTGGCGTAAGGGGTTGAGTGTGGGACTGCGGCCCATGGGCTTGGTAGTTCAAATCCAGCGCCGGCTCTCAGGAGCAGCACTGGGGAGCTCCCACGACCACCAGAGGGCAGTGATACCCCCAAAGAAATAAATAAATAAAATAATCTTTTATAAAAAGAAAGAATCAGTGGTCTAAAGAAGATTGAAATTTGAGTGCGGGACTGCGGCCCATGGGCTTGGTAGTTCAAATCCAGCGCCGGCTCTCAGGAGCAGCACTGGGTAGCTCCCACGACCACCAGAGGGCAGTGATACCCCCAAAGAAATAAATAAATAAATAAAATAATCTTTTTTAAAAAGAAAGAATCAGTGGTCTAAAGAAGATTGAAATTTAACAAATCCAATACGTGTCAATAAGGACGGCTTTATATGTAGCACTATCATAGACAAGAAACGTGTATTTCCTTTGGTTGTAAGTAAAACATGCTGAGTGCAAGTGTTGCTCACCTGTGTCAGAATACTCACCTTTAAAGGAAAGCGTACCCTGGGGAGGTCCCGGTCCTAGGATTTTTAGAAACCTAACTCTGCCATTGAAGTGGGCTGAATTGCATGTTTATTCCATAGGTTTTGATGATTTTCCGACTTCATACCAACTTCTACCATCAAATCTACCACAAACAGACCGACTAGTGGTCTTTCAGTTGGTTGTACCGAGGTACTTTGTACATTGCTGTGAGACTAGAAGCCACCACACCAGAATATCCTGCCACAGTGGGATCACCCAAGGTGAACAGGTTTCAGCAGAGCTTCCAGACTAAGCTTCCAGCTTAAGACCAGACTAAGAAGGCATAAGTTGTCCACTTCTGAAGAATGAACCCCTGAATACCATCTGTATAGGTGTAGAGCATTGTCAGATACAACTCAAGAAAGAGAAATCCCTCAGGCCAACCCCTCAATATGACAGAGAAAGAGGTATGTTCTCAAAGTGAACTTGGCCATATTGACATGGATGGAGTCAAGCTTTGGGCACCTGTATTTACTGGAAAGACAATGGGGGCACTCAATATCAGCAGCCAAAATGATATTGGCAGTACCAAAAGATATTCTGTACCAAAAAGACTGGTTGACATTAAGCCATTAAGAAAGTTAGAATGTGATCAAGAGCCAGTGGTACTAAGGGAGAAAGTTAAGATGAACTGAAGGCATTAGTCAAAAACAAGGTCCAGGAATTCATGGAACACCATTTGAAAGGTCTCAACAAGTCAGTAAAACACTAAAAGTACTCATTCAGCTATGACAAGAAATTTGGGAGACAGCTTCTTGGCCAACAGATTGGAAGAGTTTGTTGTACCTATTGCAAAGAAAGATAACCTATCAGAAAGCTCAAATTTTAGAACAATATTATTAATATCACATGCAAGCAAATTTTTATTGAAAATCATCCAACAATGGTTGCAGCAGTATCTGGACAAGGAGCTGCCAGAGATTCCTGCCAGATTCAGAAGAGTATTTGAACAAGAGATGTCATCAACAAGATGTCATCAACAAGAGATGGATCTTGATTGAAGCAGAGAATATCAGAAAGAGTTTACTTATATTTTATCAACTATATACCAAGGCATTTGCATGTTCATAACAAACAATGGTAATGTGAGAAGCATGGGAATGCCAGAACATTTCCTTTGCAGGGACCAATGGGCTCTTGTTTTAACAGAATAAAGGACTCCATGATTCAAAACCAAGAAAGGTGTGTATCAGGATGGTAGCCTCTCACACATTTATTCAATCTGTATGGTGAGTAGAAAATACAAGAGGCTGGACTATATGAAAATGAACGCTGTCTCATGATTGGAGAAAGTCTTGTTAACAACTTGTGACATGCAGATGAAAGTGAGCCTTGAAGGACCTTCTGATGAAAATCAAAGATTGAAGCCATCCATATAGACCTAATGAAAAGAAATTCAAAATCCCCTCAACTGGACCAATAGGTGACATCATAATAAAGGGAGAAAATGTTGAGGTTGTCAAGGAATTCCTCTTGCTTGAATACACAGTCCATGTTGAAGGGAGCAGCAGTGATTAGATCAAAAGATGCATAGCCTTTGGTAAATCTGCTGCACAAGACCTTTTAAGATCATTTTGAGATCTCGAGTATGCCTGACAAAGGTCATGGTATTTTCAAATACCTCATACACATGTGAAAGTTAGGCATTGAGTAAAGGAGACCAAAGAAGAATCAGTGCCTTTGAATGACATTACAAGTACCAGGAACTGAAGAAAGAACAACCAAATGTGTCTTTGAAATAAGCCAGACTACTCTTTGGAAGCACGCCTCATGAACCTTTGTATCACCTACTTTGGAAGTGATATCAGGAGAGACCAGTCCCTTGAAAAAGTCACCATTCTTGGTAAAGTGGAAGGGCAGGCAAAGAGCGGACGACCTGCAAGGAGGTGGAACAGCACCGTGGTTGCCACACAAGGCTCAAACATGACAATGGTCACGATGCAGGCCCAGGACGGGGTGGTGTTTGGTTATGTTGAACACAGGATGAAATGAGTCGGAAGTGACGGGATGGCCCCTAAGGACGCAGCTATCCAATGAATTGTGTTGCTCTCTATCGCAAGCTTAAGATGACAAAAACGAATGCTTCTCTCAATTTTGCCTTCAATGAAATAGCCAATTCATGTCTCTATTTACATGTGTTCCTCCTATTCAGGTGCCAAATATCGACATTAAACAAGCAATCCATTTTTGAGATGCAAGTATTTTCACATTAGTAGTGGAGGAAGGAGAACCCTCCAGTAAAGATTCTGTTTCCAAGCTAGTGAGTGTTTTGCTTTGATGGCGCCATCGGGCGAGCCCCGCAACTTCCTGGCCTACAAAGGAAGTGGCTATCAGGCTGTTTCTGTTGTCTCTGGACTCTAGCAGGGACCAGGGTCACACAGCCAAACCACCCGGTGCTGAGGAGAGACTGGAGTACCAGCACTGGGTGACTCTACGCATGGGTTTTTGATCTAAGAAAATTCTTATGAAGGCACCATCGAACCACTGTTGCATGACACAAGCTTCTTTAACTAGCCTAGAGATCTTTGAAAATATGAAATTCAAGAGTTAGACAAAAGCATTTTTGAGGCCTTATTTATTTCAAAAGGAATAGGGGCAAAACCATGTGATGAGGAGAGATGCAGTCTTCAGATGAGATTATCATCACAGTATGTAAGTGAACTCAGGTTGAAAAAGGTTTCTGCCCTCACTGGCAGAAGGACTGTAATCTCATCTGTAGACTGCATTTCTCCTAACAATGTGAACACTCCTCACTGTGTTTTATATAAAGAAGAGTAGTATCTTTTTTGTCATTATTGTACTACTATATGATTTTTTAAAATGACTAATTGTTAATCCTTGAGACACCAGACCATGTGAGTTTATAATTAGACTTTCTTAAAGAAAACATGAGAACAGCATCATTCAATATATTTCCATATTATTCAGACTTATGTGGTAGCATAATTTAGGAAACAAATCCACTACTGTTTGTTAGTCTATAAAGAACTAAAGAAAATAGTGGGTAAAATTTTGTTTAAAACATGGCAATTATTTTAACTATTGTAAAATAATTAATAAAAAGCTTTTTAATGAGTTCACCGTGTTTGGGGGTATGTTAAATGGTATTTTTCAATTATATGATTAGAATGAAAAATCAAGTTCCAATGCAGTTACTTCATTACTATAAATGAGAGCTAGAGGTACCATTGGCTTTAGCCAAGGTTGCTTAAAAAAATAATCTTTTAATGCATTATAAATTACTGTAAATTCCCCTATAATTAATACTCAAGGACTTAAAAATGTATGCATTCATTATATTCCAGTAAATTATGGTATATTATGTGTAAATTCACCTTTCTGTTTGTGCTTCTGAAAGGAAGAGAAAACAGCTAACTGTTGCTACACCAGCCTTTTTATTCTCCCTGCTATCTAAACACGCACAGATTTTTTAAAAGGGAAATGGAAACAAAATAAGCATTTGCTGGTCTAATGATCTGTTTTTATCAAAATAAATTTTCCAAATGAATGCACAAATGAAACCATGCTAAGCCTAACAATAATATTTGATAGACTTTCAGAAGCCCGCAGCTCTCAAGTTGTCCCCCCACTCATAACAACCCTAGAAAACAAACTAAAGCTGTTCCCCAAGGGGTCCCAAGCATGAAAGCTCTATCAAGCCAATGGCCTCAGTTCTCTCCTGTGAAGCAATTGACAGATGCCCACTGCCAGCCCATTGGTTAGCAGTCAAGACTGAGCCACTGGGTCATCTGGCTTCCCTTGTCTTCAGAAATATTGTACTTCTGCAGTCATATATAAATTCTCCAGTCATATATAAACATGACGACTCTTCTAAAAACTATCATCTTCCCTTCAAATTGGAATGTATCCAAGACCACTCAAAATTTGCCAGGTAATAAAACTTAGAACCAATTCTTTCTGCTTAAACCACTTCATTAGAATTTATATTTTTATCCCAAATATACTGAACCAGGATTGACATATGCATTACCTGGGGAGCTTATTAAATCTAACTCCAATTTAGTATATAAAGGAGTCCTGTTGACATGGTAGGTAGCCCGTGGGGCTGCTAACCACAAAGTAAACGTTTTGAACTCCATTGCCATTCTGAGAGAGACAGGTGAGGTTTGGGGCCCCTGTAAAAACATCTAACTGCAGAAACCTATAGGGGCAGTTCGACTCTGTCCTGTAGTGTTGGTATGAGTTTGAATCAGCTAAATGGCAACGAGTTTGATTTGGGGTCTGGATTCAGAATGTCTGTGTGGGGAATGAAAATTTTCAGGAAGGAATTGAAGCTCAAGGGTTGGATGGAAGTTCTGCAGGGCCAGGGGCCTGCAGGGCCAGGGAAGCCCAGTAAAAGTGAAGTCTCCCATTGCTCAACATAACAGGCATTCGCAGTTGCCCAGCTCTTATGATTGGTTATATCAAGTTTCCAGTTATTCCAGGAGAAGGTGAGGTTTTATGGTGGAATCTGTCTCAGTTATTTATAATATAAATAGCCCAAATTATAGAATATCATAACGAAGGCAAGTACTGGGGGCCTAACTGGAAGGAGGGTGCTTCAGGGGTGATGATGGCAACAGGTGTGCAAATGTGGTATGCATACAATCGATGTTTGTGTTGATCATGATGGAAGTTGTGTGGCCCCCGATGGAATGATTTTTTAACAAAAGAAGAGGAAAGAGGTGCTTATACCAAGCGCTCAAGTAGAAAATATTTGGAAATGAAGACGGCAACATGTGTACAAATATGCTTGATACAAATGATGTATTAACTGTTATAAGAGCTGTAAGAGCCCCCAACAAAATTATTGGGGAAAAAGAGATAGCACTCTATCAATAAAAGGCAGTATTCAACCCCACCTATCTCTGACCCATGTAACAGCAATGAAATAATATACACCCAAGCACTCAATAAACATTCTAGAAATGCGGTCAAAGCCATGGTGAAAGATGTCTGAGTGTATTGCTGTAGAGCACAGCAGAGTCTCTGAGGTGTTCATAATGTTCAATTTCTTGACCCTTCTTGACACCGATTATGTCGGTGTGTTGGGTTTGTGAAAATGCAGAGAGAGGTACACTTAGAACTTCAGCCAATACCAAACAAACCAAGTCCACTGTCTTCAAGATTATTCCAGCACATAGCAATTAGAAACAGCATTTCTAAGATTGTACATTGTCATGGGCACAGACAGCTGGTGGGTTTGAACTCTTAACCTGTCAATCTTGCAGTTAGCTACACAATGCTTCCCTCACTTTGCCTTATAGACTCCTTCTATGGGTACAAGTTGTGTATACTATTTTCAATATTTTAAAATATACATAATGAGTAAAAGAGATAAAGAAATTGTGTTTCAGTGGTGCAAACAATAGATTACAGAGGTTAATCAAGAAAAGCACATGAATAAGCATACTAGGCCCATTCAAATAAAGGGACATTCCTGGGATCCATGGGCCTTTAGGTGCCAGGATTTCAAGAAAGGGAGCTGCTTTCATTATTGCATATAGAAAATCATTATTTTTAATGTGAGTTATTCACAGTGCTTAAATTTCTGTGAGCACACAGGAGCAAGAAGACTGGCTCCGCTTGGCCTGAGCCTTCACAGAAACCCCTATTCCCAAGCCAGCCCATGTGCAGAGAAAAGGAGGAGCCATAGACCCAACACCCCACTGATCAATCGCCTTACTCATGCATTTCCTATAGAATACTGCCCTACTTTTCCTGGCTACTGTTTTGTTAACATTACCCTAAGCGGAAACCTTTGAGCATAGGTTTGTGATCTATTTGGGACAAGAAAACATGACAGAACTACAAGGGTGTAGTTTTACACGGAT
The DNA here is from genome assembly GCA_004026705.1 of Nesogale talazaci. NCBI lineage: Eukaryota > Metazoa > Chordata > Mammalia > Afrosoricida > Tenrecidae > Nesogale > Nesogale talazaci. The sequence continues at coordinate 17,333 of PVJH01003058.1, read as the reverse complement.
TTTGAGTGTTGTGCTATTTGAAAATATTTTGCAGAAGGATATGGTAAAGTGTGATTATCATTGTCCCCAAAGTCTCCTCATTCTACTGGGAAATGCACTTGATATTTGAAAAGATAAAAATGTGATTAAAAAATGTGGTGGAGGGGTGGGGAAGGAGAGGGCAAAAAAAAAAAGAAAAGAAACAGATTCCTATCAACTAGACTTAGGGCTTAGCTTTGTCTTCATAAATGGTGTGTGAGGAAGCCTTTCTGATGAAACTACCAGAACCCATCGCTACTCTCTGCTTGTGAATGCTCGAGGAGGAAGAGATATTTCTGTAGTTGTTGATGCCAGATTCCGACCCTTTCCCGCCACAACCCACTCAATCCCTCTCTGTGCATGGCTCAAGAAGCCAGAGCTTTCTGCACTTAGTGCAAATTTCTGATTACAGACTAATTTACCTTAAAACCGTATTGTACTAACCAGGAATTTCAATATTTTGTTTATTGTGTGAGGGTTTGAATTTTTGTTGTTATTAGAACTATCCTTTAAGAATAAGCCTCAAATGGAAAACAACACATGAATCTATAAATGCCTTTAAATAACAGAAATGGTCACTGGATCTGTTAGTCTGGGTTGACTACAGAAACAAATCCAGAGACACTCACACAGGTGTAAGAAAGAACTTTATATCAAAAAGCAATTTTATATTGAGAAAGCATCCCACCCAAGTCCAGATCAAGTCCATAAGTCTACTATTAGTCCATATGTATGATACTAATCCATAAATTCCCCTTCTGGCATATGGGGTCCAGAGCGGTTACCCTTCCGCCAGAGCATCCACAACAGACCTAACTTAGAGTGGGCTTCATGGGAGGTAGGGATGGACAGGGAGCAGGAAGGAGGGTGAGGCTTTCTGCAGTAGGCTGGCATCACCTTCCCTGCCTCCGACCCAAAAGAGACAGGCCACCATTACCAGTTACTCACCATACGTGTCCTGGTGACACCTCTTATCCCGCCCCCTAGGTCACCTTAATCTCTGGTTCTGAGCCTTGTTTTAACAAAATCATGATGAGTTTTTTTTGGGGGGGGGGGGAGTAAGGGGGAGTGAAAGGATGGAAGTGACTTTTTCTGTATTTTTGTATTGAGAGTTTTCTTCAACTTATAACCAATCAGTATCTCGTCAATATAGCCAACCGATGGACCTCGCAAAAATAAAAGTTCCTCTTCAGAGTCACATAGCACATGCTATGATGCTGAGTACAGGAAAATCATAGGAGACTTCAGAAATGCTAGTGAGTGGAAAGTCTTGCAGATCCAATGCTGGTGGAAGCAACTCAGACCTAGCTGGCTCTTCCAGTTCCTGAGTGTGGCTCCTCAATAGAAAGGAGAGAAAGAGAGATGCTTCAGAGGGCCATTTATCTCGGTCGCTCCTCCAAATGAGGACATTAAGCTGTGACCTGATTGACAGGATAAAATTCCATCCCTTCACTCTTTATACCCTTATATTGACATGAGATTATATACTGCCATACCGAATTTCAAGGAGACGTAGTAGCACGCTGGTTTAAGCATTGAACTGCTAGGGAAAGGTTGCTTGTTCTAACCCATAAGCTGCTATGCAGGAGAAAGGTGAAGCAATCTGCTTTCAAAATTATTCACAGTCTTGGAAGCATTTTAGCACATTTCTACTCTCCCCTATAGATTTGAGAAAATGGAAATTATTCAACAACAGTGGGTTTGGGGATATATTTATAAAACACAGTAAAAATTGCTTCAAAGTCCCTCTGCTGGGTTGATTTTGACTCACAGTGACCCTCTAGGACAGGGTAGACGTGCCTCAGTGAATTTCCAAGACTGGAACTCTTTATTAGAGTATAAAGCTCCATTTTTCTCTCTAGTCCCCCCACCCTTTTAAATAAATAATTTTATTGAGGACTCTTACAGTTCTTATAAAAATCATACATCAATTATATCAGGCACATTTGTTGCACTATCATTTTTAAAACATTTTCTTTCTATTTGAGTCCTTGATATCAACTCTTCTTTTTGTCCCTAGCCACTTTTTAAAGTGGTAGGATTTTGTGTTGTGGTTAAATCAGATATGGCATGTTAGGCAGGTTGCCCTAAAGAAACAAAAACAGGACATTTATGATTTACACAGCTAGATAGATGATAGATAGATGATAGATAAAGGTATACAGAAGAAGGAATATAACAGCTAATTAGTCCACACAGCAGTACAGAGGGGTCACTTCAACTCAACTCTGTGCAATAGCTAATCTACTGGAAGTCCTTCGATTCCTGTGGGCTGCTGGGCCCAAATCAAGGAAGCAACTTGTTGGAGTCTTTCCTCTGGCAAGGCTGGCTGACTCTCCCAGCAGACAGCAGGGTGGGCCATAAAGCAAAGTCAGTAGGTCAGGAGCATAGTCAAGCAGGTCCTGATGGGATATCAAATTCAAGGTGACAGGCTCCAGCAGCCTCAAGCGCCAGTGACGTATGCACCAGCAGTGTGGTAGAGCAGGTCTCAAAGGAACCTCGAGCTCTCGTGACACATCCAGGGGGTGGCTTGGCCCAGAGGTGGCAGAGCACACAGGTGGAGGCAGAGAACTAGCTAAAGTAGCACTGCACGAGTCCAATCACCAGAGAGCAAGAGAGATGGGGGCAGACCTTCCAGAACCATTTATCTCTCTGTCCTCCAATCCGCTGTGACCTGACTAGTCCCAGATGTTCATATTGGCCAGGTTGGCACAATAAACCTATCACACACGGGGTTCAGATAGGCCTGTTTTCCATTAGAGTTGTTATTCCGTGCCATAGCTGGTTGACTCTGACTCCTAGCAACGCCATGGCAAGGAGGCAAACTGCTTGTAGGGTTTTCTAGGCTATACTCTTCATGGGATCATGTAAACAGGCCTTTCTCCCAAGGACGGGCTAGGGTGCCAACCTTGCAATTAGTAGCCAAATGCTTAACCACTGTGTCAGTAGGATTCCATGAATGGGGGCATTCATGAGCTCTGAAGCCTCTGTACAGAAGTTAGTTAATTGTTTAAAGTCTCCATTTCCCAATTGATAGATTGGAATGTCATAAAAGTGTGCATGCAAGGAGTTTTATAAAGATTAAGTTGAATGAACTACATAAAGTCCAAGAGCTGGAAGTGGGAAATGGCTTAACCAATACTCGGCAATCTATGTCTACTATCCTTGTGGAAGAGGAAAGTGAAAAATAGGTGTAATTAAAAGCATTTGACTCCATGCTTTTATTAAAATAGCCTATATGAAGTGACTCTAACTAAGTAATGATCTATTAATAAGGTCATTATAAACAAAGGATGCCATTTTAGATAGTAAAAGGCAACATTGAAAGTGCTATGTAAATATAACATTATTGTTTTCAAACATATAAACACACTACAATTAATCAAAGCATTTCCAAAACAAACACAGAGTTATATAATGGAATTAAATTTATTAATGAAAGAGAATGATTATCTTTGAAAGCGCTTGAGAAATTAGTTATCTTTAAAAGCTTTCACTCTAAAAATACTACTTGAATAAAAATATAACAAAAACTTTTTCACATTTATTACACCCTTAGCAAACATTCTCATTAATCGATATAATCATCCATAATATCTGATATTTCCCAGATATTTATATTTTAATTTTATCTGGGAAGGTCAATTGCTTTAAGTGAACATTATAAGAACAATAAGGGGAAAATAAGAACACTAAGCAAGAACCAAGCAGGTAAAACAGAGTATTTGCAATAAAAGTCATGTAGACTTATGCAGTACTGATTTAGTTAGTATTTTGTTTACTGGACACACAGAGTGCTCTCATGTGACTATATAACTACACCTTTAAAGCCAGATATTTGGTACAATATATCACAGTAGTCCACCTGACAATATTTTTTAGTCATGCATCATTGACCTTATATCATATGTATTTATTGAACATATTCACCAAACCCTACACTATAAAATAAAGATGGACTCTCACTGCCAAAATTCAATTAGTGATGGTCAAAACGTTTGCATGATACCAGTCTATTCCCACACAAACTATCTCCATAAGAAGGTTTGAAATCATGAAATAAAACCTTTCACCAGCAGGTGAGTTTCCTCAGTCCTTTAGCATCTGATTTCTTATCAGAAAAGATTGCCTCATCAATTTAGAGCTGTGGGGAGTACTCCTGCCCAAAGAGGAGCAGTGCGTGTCTGCTGTGTAAACAAGTGAATTGCGAGAACTGTGGAAGCTGGAGGAAATTACAATCACGAGTCATTGTGGTGAGGTGCTGCTGAATAGTTTCTGACTCGCATGTACAACAGAATGAAACAATGAACTTGTACTGCACCATCCTCCCAGTTAGTGTTATGTCTGAACCCATTGTGGCAACTGCTGTGTCAATCTGTCTTATTGAAGGTTTCTTCTTTTTAACTTCTTTTCCACTTTATCAAGCATGGAGTCCCTTTCCAGGGATGGGTCTCCTCTGACCACAGGTCCAAAGTACATGAGATGAAGTTTTGTTATTTTCAGTTCTAAGGGCATTCTGGCTGGACATCTTCCAAGACAGATTTCTCTACTAGGGTTGTCCTTAAAACATTTATTATTTAAACATTTTCTCATCATGTACTTAGCCTAGAAGTTGAGCCTGTCTTGAGACAAAGGAAAGGAAGGAGGCCATAGTTCGGAATGGTTACATTGACAAAATTTGGTTCCTCTCTTTTTACCAAGTGAGCCAGCTTGACCCCTTAGACACACATTCCATTCTGAAAAATCATAATCTTGCAGAGAACCACACCCACCCTGTAAAGGGTGCCTCTCCCAACCCCTTCCTCATAATAAAATATTTCTTTCTGCCTTATTGCATACTATCCTGAGAGAGAATGCAGAAATATCATCTTCTCTATTTGCTGATGTTCCAGAGATACTGCAGTGTCCCAGTGAGATTTTGACAAAAATTAGAGATGAAATCTAGATCGATCCCTCCTTTATTTTACTTCCTAATAATCGCCTAACACCTGCAAGTCCCTACAGACTCATGGTAATCCCAAATACCTCAGAGTAGAACTATACTTCCTACAGTTTTCTTAGCTGATTCTTCACACGCACATTCACAGGAATGTCTTCCACGGACCCTCTGTGTGGACTCCAACCTTGAGTCTTCTGACTACCAGGTTAGCATTCTGAGTACTCTAACTGATCCCCTCTTTTCTCTCCCCAAAACCAAAGTCATCAAGTCATCAAGTGCTCTTATCTAGCTAGACAGGGTTTCTGAGGTGGAAAATCTCTATAGGAACAGAAAGTCTCATCTTTCCTGGAGAAAATAACAGGTTTCAAGCTGCAATATTGAGAAAAGCAATCCAATGCCTAGCCCACAGAACCACAGGACTCTTTCTACTCCACTCTAAGTACTAAGAATTCAGTGATAAACATGAGCTCTGGTAGTCACAGAGATGATACATTGAAGATAATCTTTCAGGGTGTTATAAGCAATTTAACAGCGATTGTGTGGCTTTTGGTTTGTCTTATTTTAAACATTTTTGAGTGATGAATAATCTTTGTTTCCTTTCTTGCCATCATAGATCTTAGTCTCCACACACAGCATATCATCTTTCCCTTTTAAATCCAATAAAATACAAAGTTTCCAAGTATTTATTCATCAAAAATGATTTTCCAATTTCTAGATAAAACTCCAGCATGCTGTAAGAAACTCTACTTGCTTGTGAAATAGCAGTGTGGTCTTCCAGGCTACTTTTGCATCAGTAAAAGGACTGGACACCTTACGTGCACTCCTGCCTCCATCAAGATTTCTTTTTTAAACTAATAGGATATAGGAAGACTTTATGTACCCAACAAGATAAGGGGAAGGCCAAGATTAGTGCTCCTTCTCAAAAAATATTCTTAACAAGTGTGGTCATCTTCATAATCAATTTCATCATTACAACTAAGGAGTTAATTATCATTACCATAGTTATAGCTGTCAAAGATTTCATTTTACTTGGATTCACAATCAGTGCTCATAGAAAGAGTCAAGAAATCAAATGACAAATGTGCATTGGACAATTATGCTGCAAAAAACCGCTCTGATGTGCTATAGAGCAAAAATGTTCACCTTGAGGATGGAGGTGCCCTGCATCAGCCGTGGTATTTTCAACTATCTCACATGCATAGGAAAGTAGGACAATAGATAAGGAAGACAGGAGAAGAATTAATACATTTTTATTATGCCATTGCCGAGGACTAATGAAAGTACTGTGGACTGTCAGAGAAGCAAACACATCTGTCCTGGAGGGAGTACAAAGAGCATGCCCCTGAGACAGCAGGGTGGAAAGTGTGGTAACAGAAAGGAGGGACTCCTCTATGACAGCATTTCTCAACCTTCCTAATTCTGCAACCCTTTAATACAGTTCCTCATGTTGTGGTCACCCTCAAACCATAAAATTATTTTGGTTGCTACATCAACGCTGTCATTTTGCTAGTGTTATGAATCAGACCACCCCTGTGAAAGGGTCATTCAACCTCCACAGGGGTGACAACCCACAGGTTGAGAACTGTTGCTCTATGGAGACAGACACTATATTTGGCAAAGTGGAGGGTCATTGAAAAAGAAGATTCCCAAGAAGATGGATTGACACAGTGGCTGCAAAAATGGGCTCAAAGATAACAACAAGTTTAACGATGGCAAAGGACCAGTTGTTTCATTCTGTTGGTTTCATAGCATGTCACAGTGCGTTAGAGCTGACCTCAAAGCACTGACTGAAACCACATACTTAACAATTATCCATTGCTAGTGATGCTATTGATTGGATGGTGTCATTATTTGTTTAATTCCCTACTAAGGAAAGCAGTTCTGCAATTGTGGCAGTCATGTACTTGATGCTGATTTCATGATTGGGATGTAGGAGTAGAGTCTAGCCTGCCAATCTGGAGGTAGCCAATGAGGCCTCTTTGTGGGCAAGGTTTTTCTCCTGAGAATTCTGGAAAGTCTCGCTGTATTTTCCCAATTGGAGAAGCGAGACTGGACTGAGTCTCTGAGATGATGAACTACTGACAAGACGAGATGACAGCATGCTGATCGATCCTGATTCCTGGAGAATGGAGAAGCCAGAGAAAAAGCCAAACCTCTGGGACCAGAAAAGCCACGTGGAGACTCCTGCCATGCTGAGATGCTCAAGAGGCCATGGGGAGACCCCTGCAAGTGCTGAGATGCTTTTACTGCCACCAGACACACAAGACTGCACCCACTCGCCTGTGACTGTCCTGGTGTCATCGCACGTGCTTCGTAATTCGGCTGGAGACTTTATAGACTGGTATCAGACATATGATCTAATAACAGACTTATCACTCTGAACTGGACTGGATTGGGATACCTTCTCAATGTTCCATTCCTCTTGTATATAAACCTTTCCCTTATATCCATGTGTGTTTTTATGAAATTTGTTTCTCTAGTCTAACTGGACTAACAGAGCAATGAAAAAAAAAAGCCAAAGAAATTCATCCTGCTGTAGAATAACTGGTTTGCCCAAAGTAAAAGAGAATATTGATAATATTGATATATCACAAAGCCACTTTGTAATCTTTTAAGAATCTGTAACCAGTTTTCTCTTATTTTCAGATTTTCTGGATTTCTGTCATTTATGTTTTAAAATTTCTATTTCCTTTCAGGTGATTATTGTCATTTCATGCATATTGCCAACTATATGCTACCACATCTATCCGTTGGTCTTACTGTGGTGGATTATATGTTGTATGTCATGCTTTGCTCCCTGTATTTAAAATACTAACAAAATCATTCATTTGTGCTACTCAGGGATTTTTATATAGAGAGCTTACAATAAATTAAAAGTTAGAAGTGACTATGCTGGGTACATACTTTGTATTAATTTATACTTGTTGATTAATTGGTTAGCAGAGGCAAGAGGATGTGGAATTAGAAAGAAATGATCCTGCTACCAGTCATTGAAAAACGCCTTTTTATATCTTATAAGAAATAAAGGCCTGATATTCTACAAACGGCCCTCTGCAAGCAAAAGATATGGCACTCTGCTTCCATGAGGACTGGGCACCTTATATGACATTTCGATGCTATCCTATGGGGTTGCCAATAATCAGAATGATTTGATGGCAATGGGGGGAGATATTCTGCAAATATTAGGACTCAATAGTCCAAAACACATGAAATAAGTCAACACACTGAAGAAACTGTAGGTGTTCTCATTGTGATCAGACTTATCAATAGCAGGCTGGCAATATCCCTGCTATTTACATATTGGTACCGCACTGGCATGGATTTGCATAATGTATTGAAGCTCTATGCTCTCGAGGGTTGCACTGTAACATATTGGTGCTTAATGAACTCTGAAAAAATTGATTTTCCACAGAGTAAATTAAGGAATGCATTATAGCTGTTAAAGCAATCTTAAGGGAAATCCGAAGCTTCCACTGCAGCACCATGCTTAGTAAGTAATAAATTACATGTTATACTTATTTGCCTTAATTCATGCTAATTTTGTCCAATTAATGTATCACAGTAATTCAGAAGCCTGTCACAGGAGAGCTAATTATTTATTGGATTTTTGTGTTCCGCTCCCTAGGAGTCTACTAGCAAACAAACTTGCGACTGTCTTTCTCGTAGGTCCAGAGTGACATTCTCATGCCTTACTGTAGAGAAGTAAGAATCTGGCCTCTGCTTCGAGTTTTTGAAATGAATTATGGGGCGGAGGAGTCAGACTCTTGTTTCTGATTGGTAAAATCGGTTGACAGGCTGTTGCTCTCTGAGGACAAGATCTATGGCCTTTCCTATCAAATGATTTCACCTTGACTGTCAATACACTTCAGAGCTCTCATTAAGAAAAAGAGACTTAAGCAGAACACATCGCAAGCCTCTGACGTGCCATGGAGGTGTCTGGGTAAATATCTAAAGCATGGGGTGGAGAACCTTTTTGCTTCTCAGGGCCATTTGGATATTGAAAACATTATGGGCAGGCAGCATACACATCCCCATTTAAAGATGAAGCTGATGTATGTGCTCAAACAGCTAATTCGTTCACCCATCACGTGGTGGCTGGAATGGCTTCTCTGTGGTGAGGACTGTGATGTTCGCTGGCACTGATGACTTCTTGGGCATCATTTGACCCACAGACTGGATGTTCCCCACTTCTGACTTACAGTGACTGACCTGAAGCAATTATCTACATAATTCACATCAGGAATCATGTTCATTTGCGTGATCAAGTATTTTTGTTAGGGTATTACAATAGATCATCTAGGTTCATCTTTTCGTCATGACTCTCCCCAGGCTTCATTCTGAACCTTAGAGTGAGGTGCTCTAAAACTACTGTTTGAAAAACATAGTTCCCATCTAACTCACAGGACAGTTGAGATCAGCTTTGGCAAATGCAGATTTTTACCCTGGTGCACTAATAATTCATGGTTCCCCCAATGAATGATTTATGAGGTTAATTTGTACAATTCATACCTGTAAATAACAAGGCAGGTGCTAAATAATTTGCACACCATGATAAGAGGCAGACATCAGAGTCAAAGACGCTGAGTTTCCCCAGCTGAGAGATGTTCGTGATCTCACAAATCTTGACAGATGTAGGCATTTTGCAGGCAGTTGTTTGTAGAGGGTATACAGTTTTTGATCTGCTCTGCTCCCTCCTATGTGTGTCAGAGAGCATGCATCTCTGATTGCCATCTCCAGCCAAATGAGAAAGGTAGTATCACCTTCCATCCATTATGCCGAGTACTGTTTACCAGCAAACTCTTTCACAGGGAAGCCAATTTGACAGCAGGAAAGACAGGCCACTGGTCCTATCACAGAGGCAAAGTTACATGTATATGTATGTGTGTGTGTGTGTGTGTGTGTGTATATATATATATATATATATATATAAAACTTTCACAGTTAGTTGACATCTTCATATGCAGTCATCTTCACCTAAACTGCTTGCCCACAGCCAATTGAGCACCTGAAAGAGTCAACAAACTTCTCCAAGCCAAATAAAGTCTGACACCTGAGTGTATGGTTACCTTGAAAGGAAATAGCCACATGTCATTACCCACTCAAAACTTGGAATAACAGCTTCTATTCTCACTAGTTTGCTTTCTCTCTCTCTCTCTCTCTCTCTCTCTCTCTCTCTCTCTCTCTCTCTCTCTCTCATCTCTGTCGACATTAAAGTATCTACCGATTTTCCCTTTTTCTTTCTCTCACTTTCATTTTTGAAACGAGCCTTAGGTTAGAGGGTTGTTATTATCATGGCATGTTTTGTTCCCCTTCCTTATCGGACAGAGGTGTTTTAATGGGTCTGGCTTTGAGAGAGCTGAATTTGCAACAACATCTTCAACCTTTGTTAGCTTTCACAGTTAAAAAATTAGCAGAAAAGAAAACTTTTTCTAGCCTCTGCCCCTGTGGGCCAGGAAGTCTGTCTGCCACTGTGCCTCACTGTGTCATGGTCTCAGTGGTGTTGCTCATTTTGGCTCCTTCGCTCTGTCCCTTGTCCTCTGTGCCACAGCTTCAGGGCCTCTGTTACATCAGACAGGGATCTATCTCGAAGACAGTCCACTGGTGACTGTTCTTTCTTGTTGGTGCTGAGATTTTCTCTTCCTACTTCTGGGAAGGCTCTCTTCTGTACAGGGGGAGAGCACAACTGACCAATCCCTAAGTTATAATTCCCCACACTTGGTTTCAGGGTCCCACCCAATTGTTTGGTAGAAGTTATGAGGGAAAGGGATAGCAGGGCCATAAATGAGCAATTTTATCACAATATATGGTAAAACCACAATATTATTTTTAAAAATATATTTTTAAGATGGCAAGGTGGCTTAGTGGTTGTGCGCGGGACTGCGGCCCACTGGGTTGAAAGTTCAAATCCGGCAGCAAGATGGTGAGTGGATAGTCACTAAACTCCCAGTGGCAGCATCTTTTTAGACCTTTTATTGTACATTGGATGAGTGTTTACAGAACAGATGATCAGTCCTAACAGTTTCACCTCATGCATTGAGATCCTTTCAATGTGTCATCACTGCCCCACCCCACTTCCTCTCTCGTTCCTATTTCTATTGTTCCTTCTTCCCTAACGTCTGAACTTTGTCATTAAGGAACTACTATCCTTTTGATCTTAAATAGTTGATTATTCTAACGTGGGAGTGAGTTTAATTTTTGTCTTTCTCTGCTTTTCTTCTAAAAGCACAGGTGCTGACAGATCCACTGAACCACAGTAAGAGTCTGTCCTGCAGCATCGGAGCCAGGGCTAAAACAGGAGGGGAACCACTGAGAGCACCCTGCTCCCCCTCAACCATATGACTGTGGGAAAAAACACTCCCATCCATTGATACTGAAATTTTAACCAAATTTTGTGCTTGCTTTCAGCTATGACAGTGAATTCAAATAAGGGATGCCACTGACCATGAAGATGACCCCAAATTGGAAAATATTTCGCCTTCCTATATACTGAAGGGCACCACGCATTGGAGGCAGACGTAAGCAATCAACAACATTGATGAGGTCCTCCCTTGACCAAGTCATCCGAGGTGCTGAGTTATCAGTGGTTTCACTTTTATTAACATATTGAATATTAGGACTTACAACTTTTACATGTGAAAATCTTTCAGAAAGGTGGCATCTGCTTCTTGTCCAGTGTAGTTATAGTCCATGGGACTCAGGGTCCAAGAGTCCCCACTCCAAGTTGTGCAAAGTGCTGACTCCTAAATTCAGGATCCTTCAGAAAAGATCCTGGATAATAGCCCAGGGCTGAATTTTTTTCAATCTTTAATTTATGTATAATGAATGAATAGATTGCACACATACAAGAGGACACCCTTCTCCCTCCATCAAAAAAAGGATTTTTCCCCCCTAGGCAAGCATCTAGCAACTCTCTCTGAGTGAGTGCACTCAGTGGCATCACCTGGGAAGGTTCTCTTTGGTCACGGTGAATTTTCTTTTGTAAAAGCAGTTTCCCTCAAAATTTGTTTTTTGCGTGTGTGTGCAATGGCTGATTTCAAAGAACAGTGTGTGGATGTGAAATTTTGTTTCCTGTTCGGGAAAAGTGTCACAGAAACCATTGTGATATTGACCATAGCTTACTAAGATAACGCTATGGGAAAAAAACTCAAGTATGCAAGTGGCTTTCTTATTTCATAAAAAGGCAAAATGTTAATTGATGACAAAAATCATTCTGGACATTTGTCAATTTCCCAAACAGATAAAAATGTTGACAAAATTCTTGCACTTGTGCTCAAAAAGCTGACAATGAACCATTGAAGATATGGGGAAATTATCAGAAAATTTGGGAATGAGAAGGGGCACTGTGAAATTTGTGTCTTGGATTCTGATTGACCATAAAAAAGAATGCCGAGTGATAACATGCCATGCTTTCAAAGAACAGCACCAAAATGATGCATGTTTTTTCCCCCAACATCATTACTGGTGATGAAACATGACGCTATTCTGAAGACCCTGAAATCAAACACAAATCAAGCCAATGGAAGACTCATCATCACCTCACCCGAGAGGTTAAATCAAAGTAAAATCAAAGATCAAGACGATTTTTATTTATTTTGTTTGTTTTTGATGTGAGGGGGCAGCGGATTTGGAGCTTGTTCTACCAGGTCAGACTGTTAATCAAAGTTCCTATTTAGAAGTTCTGAAAAGATTGTGCAACAGTGCGCAACAAAAAAGCCTGATTTGTGGCAGACAGGAGACTGGTCTTATCACCTTGAAAATGCACCCACTCAGGACACCATCTCAAGGTACAAGTTTTGAGCAAAAACAGCATGCCTCTCTCTTACCTTACTAGACTGTTAATCTGGAGATAGTCATTGAGTAGCCAATGAGACCTCTGTGTGGGCATGGCTTTCTCCTGAGACTTCTGGGAAATCTCGCGATATTTCCCTTGTGAAGATGAGAAGCTATCTTCCCCAGTTGTTGGGAGTTAGTCTCAGAGACAACGAACTATGGATAAGACAAGATGGCAGCATTTGAGGAGCTGGAGGAGAAGCCACGCAGCCTTGCCCTGATGGAACCAGACCTCTGAGGTTGGAGAGGCCACCTGGAGATGCCTGCCAGTGCTGAGTTGCTTCTACCCCCACTGGGTGCTGTTTACAGACCCTGAGCCCTGGAAATGAGGAGCCATGAGGGGACCCCTGCCAGCACCGGGACCCCACTGTTCTGTGACTTCATAAGTCAGAAGGAGACATTATAGACTGGTATCAGACATATGAGCTAATATCGGAATTGGGACTTTGAACTGGACTGGGTTGGGATGCTTTCTTAATGTCCTATTCCTCTTATATATAAACCATACCCTTATATTCATATGCATGTCTATGTATTTGTTTCTCTAGTCTACCTGGACTGACACAAGGGTACTTCACAAGGGTACTGACACAAGGTAATACACAGAAAAAGCAATTAAGAGTCTGAGAATTCTCTTTCAACTAACAACCTACTTTAGGTTTTAGGGGACAAATAGATGACAGCTTATTCAAAAGACTACTAGAAGTAATAGTTTATTTTAAACAAGACCCTTGTTTTGTGGACTCTTTTATATAAATTGATGTTTGTTTGGTGTTTTTTTTTTGGGGGGGGGGGCGGGTGGCATCACTGCCCTCTGATGAGAGTAGGAGGCTCAGCCTTGCTCCTGGAGAGCTGCTGCTGGATTTGAACTGCCAACCCAGTGGGACTCAGTCCCGCACTCAGGCACTATGCCACTGGGGCTCAGCCCAAAGTGAAGTTTTTCTTGCCAAAAAATGTATTTATTTTCATTTCCTTAACTCTTTTGGACAACAGTGTTTTACAAACATTTAAATTATTTTAATCTCTATTTTAAACATAATTACGAAAAAATGACAAAACGTACTCATGTAAGGAATTTCAGGATGTATCAATACCAGTTCACGGGGTATCTCTCAAGATGGAACCTGAAACACCAAGATCAAGTCCTAGTGCTTCTGAGGGTCTCTACTGCATAGCTGTGGTGGACAAACTGAGCTACATATGGCATAAACTATAAAAGGTTTTAAGAATTTGACTTTTGGTTTCAACTTTTCTGATAGGCACAATACTTCTCGTTAAGATTCTGACATTTTAATTTGGGGTCGGGAGTGGGGGTGGGGGAGAGTAAAGCCCTTCTGTGTCTATGAATCTGAAAATGTTACGTTGAAAAATTTCGGCTCCAATTCCATTCCAACTCATTCCAATGCTTTTGTTGCAGCCCTTCCCTCTGACCCTGACCTTCAGAGTTTGGTTAGGTCAAATGTACAGTCCTTCAGATTGCCTAAGTACTTCTCGACTTCCAATGCCAGTGGCAAGCTTGGGACTTATCAAAGCATCCTAACTCTAATCATGCTAACCATTTATGGCGGTCTACTCCTTCAAGATGACAGCCCGGGGACGGGGACCTCCAGTCTTCTCAATTCAGACCTACTGACTCTCACTGCTTTCTCAAAGCCAAAACCAAACACACTGCTATGGAGGCCTAGCAGCCATGAGGGACCAGGTAGAAATACCCCTGTGAGCTTCTGAGACTATAACTGTGTAGGGAAGGAGAAAGTCCCCTCTTTCTCTCGAGGAACTCTGGTGGTGTGGACTGCTGGCCTTCCAGATCGCTATTCAATAGATAACCAGTCCACCACAGCCTCCTCATGGCTCCCAAGAGTTCAGTAGTTCATTGAAATGACTTTAAAAAACCTCAAAGGCATTCACCTTATTGTTACAGATTATTTGAGTAAAATTGGAGAGATACATAGGACAAATTCAAGGAAAGGGCTCCTGATGCAGTGCTTCTAAGACCAAAAAGAGAAATGTCATCTTCCCATGTGCACAGATAACTCTCATGAACTAGAAAGTCCAAAGAGCTTCTGGTTTCAGAATCTCTATTGGGGTTTTATTTTGTAGCCATGACTGGATGTCCACTTTCTCTTGTTTTAAGGCCTTAAGTGTATGTGTTGCTATTGTTGTTGACTTTTTTGAGTGGGTTTTGCCTCACGGCAACCCTCTGTATGAAAAGTAGAATTGTCGAATTTTCAGAATTGTGACCATTCAGAAGCAGATTGCCAGGCCTGCCTTCTGAGGCATCTCTGGATGGATTCAAAATCCAACCCTTTCTTTAATAACTTTCTTTAATGGGCAAAGAGTTCTTGCCCATTTGTGCTGTGCAGGATCCTGAAGAGGAGTAAAGAGGAAGAGTTAGGAATAGCTCGCATGTAGTCTTTACTACCAAGAATAAATGAGTAAAATCTCTTCCCTGTGGTGTAAAATACAGACCTTCTAATGCACAAGTAGATACTTGTCAGGATATTAATATTGGCCCATAGTTATGTCTGGGATGAGCAGCAGGTTCCTTAAGTGACTGCCAATTATAGTTCTACAGACATGGAAAGCTCAGTAAAACTAAACAAAACTCTGTAATACTAATTAGCTTAACAATAATCCATTCATATATGCTTTCATAAAATATTGACTGAGAAACAGGATGAATCACATACTTTCCTATGTGCTGAAACTACTGTTGTAGATGTGACGGCCAAGGTTCCTGCTATCATCAAAATCACAATCTCGTGGGAGAAGTTAGGCACAATAAAGAAACAAGAGACACACACATACAGAGAAGGGGTGGGGAAGAAAATATAGGGTGGTGAATCACTTCTTAATTAAAGTACTGAGATTTCATAGAGGAGGTTCTAGGTGGCTTCTTCAGATGACATAGTCAAAGAAAGCTTGTTGGTGGAAGTGACGTTCCTGTTGACATTTCAATGGTAGGAAGGTATGCCAGACATTTATAATAAGAGAAAACACTTAAATAGAGGAAAAAACTAATGGCTAGGGTTAGGGTTGGGGTTAGGGTTAATTAAAAAAATAAGTAAGAAAAATTCACTGCAAATCATTATAATGTAAAAACAAAAAAATCTAAAAGAAAAATTAATAATATAGTCTAAAAGGTAATTATTATTCCTGTATCTCCAAACATTAAGTAGAATGTACTTACTAGTAAATTCCTTCAAACAAATATAAGTACCTATAAGCAATTAAGTGTAATGTAGGGGTTCAAGTTCCATCTCTGCTTTGCTGATCCTAAACTTTTGCTTCCCATTCTTCGACCTCAGGATCCAAACTGGGAGCTCTGTGCTCCTATTTAGGACTGGCTTCTTCCTCTCTCTGGACTTTCCCAGCAACTGGATTCTCAGCTATCCTCTTATGCTGGTTACCAGAAGAAGTTCAAGTTACTGCTTTGTTCAGGTCGATGGCTGGCTGTAGCTCCAACTCTAAACATGTTTCTACAACTGCTTTGGCTGAAATTCTAAACCTCTCCTCCACTCTATCTCCTTCCTCAACAAAGCAAAGCAAGTACATATACATGTGAAATTTAAGGAGCTACTGAAGCAATGATTGCATAGCCACAAACAAAATTCACCTTCAAATATGTACATGTACAGAACCCAATGAGAATTTCCCTCTGGCCTTGCCTCTAATAAACCAATGGACAAGAAATAACAGTATAAACAGCATGTGTCGTCATTATTTGGTCTGTTGGCAGTGAATCCATTGAGTTACAAATCCTATCTTATGAAGTTCTGTTCTTTCAGGTTGACTTCTTCCCAGTTCTTACCTTGCCTAAAAAAATTCTAATTCACTCTCACTCGATCCATGTGGACTCATAAGTGACTACGCGACACAGTAGATCCATCCCTGTGGATTTCTGAGAATAAGCAGCCTGATCTTTGTCCTATACAGCAGTTTGTGCTTAGCAGCCTGATTCATTACTTATTAGCCCAATACAGCCCACCAAGGCTCACAGCGATCCAATCAGGGTCATGGTGAGAAAGACTGGACTTTCTACTCCCGTAGAGTAATAGTCTCTGGTGGCCATAACTTGGCATGGACTCCATGGCAGTGAATTTTATTTTGGGCTTTATAAGGTCACAATGTTCCAGAATCAACTTAGTGGCAGGGTACTTTAGATGTAATTTAGATGGCTCTATAATTAGTGCAAATGTATTTTCTAACTTAATAATCATCTATCAAGATTTTGTACTCATTATCCATGAAAGGGTTAATCCAACCAAACACCTTTCTCTATCATTACCTTTGTTTGAATGGTCATTTTGTGTTATCTTAAGGGTATGAAATATAAAAGTGAATAGTTGTTGTGTCAGGCAGGGTTCTCTTAGAGAAATAAAATTCAGGACACTAGTAATTATTTTTATATATTTATATATAAAGAGAAAAGTAAACAAGATAAAAGAGAAAAAGTTAACTATAATACAATACAGGTTGCTCAGTGCAACTCACTGGAAAAAGTTAACTATAATACAATACAGGTTGCTCAGTGCAACTCACTGGA